>CM021108.1:259028400-259105728 GCA_007115665.2 Sequoiadendron giganteum | reverse complement strand
CTCTACCCTAATCCCTCAACCCTCTTCACCCTTAATCCCTCAACCCTCAACCCTCAAACCTCAACCCTTAAACCCTAATCCCTTAACCTTTATACCCTCTACCCTATACATTAGACCCTCAACCCTAATCCCCCAATCCTATACCCTCAACCCTCTACCCTCAACCTTAAACCCCCAACCCTCAACTCTTAAACCATCTACCCTCTACCCTCAAACCTTAAACCCTTAAACCCACTTAGTAAACTCTCTACCCTAATCCCTCAACCCTCAACCCTTAAACCCTAATCCATTAACCTATATACCCTCTACCCTATACATTGGACCCTCAACCCTAATCCCTCAACCTTATACCCTCAATCCTCTACCCTCAACCTTAAACCCTCAACCCTCAACCCTTAAACCCTCTACTCTCTACCCTCAATCCTCTACCCTCTACCCTCAACCCTTAAACCCACTTAGTAAAATCTCTACCCTAATCCCTCAACCCTCTTGACCCTTAATCCATCAACCCTTAAACCCTAATCCCTCAACCCCTATACCCTCTACCCTATACATTTGGAACCTTAACCCTAATCCACCAACCCTATACCCTCAATCCTCTACCCTCAACCCTTAAAATATCTACCCTCAACCCTATAAACCCTTAAACACTCAACCCTAAACCCTAAACCATCAACCCTTAAACCCTCTACTCTCTACCCTCAATCATCTACCCTCTACCCTCAACCCTAATCCCTCAACCCTTAAACCCTTAAACCCACTTAGTAAAATCTCTACCCTAATCCCTCAACCCTCTTGACCCTTAATCCGTCAACCCCTATACCCTCTACCATATACATTGAACCATCAACCCTAATCCCCCAACCTTATACCCTCAATCCTTTGCCCTCAACCTTAAAACCTCAACCCTCAACCCTTAAACCCTCTACCCTCTACCCTCTATATTAAACCCTCAACCCTTAATCCCTCAATCCTCAACCCTCAAACCCTAAACCCTCAATCTTGATACCCTCTACCCTATAAATTGGACTCGCAACCCCAATCCTTCAACCATATGTACCCTCAACCCTATACCCTAATCCCTCAACCTTACAGGTTGTCAACCCTATACCCTCTATTCTCAACCCTCTACCATATACATTGGATCCTCAACCCTCATATATCTATGTACCTCCCTTCTCTTCTCTCCTTCTCTCTATCTAACTTCTCCCTCCATATCTCTATCCATCCCTCCCTCCCTCTCTACCTTAATCCCTCAACCCTAAACCCTCAACCCTTAAACCCTTAAACACTCAACCCTAAACCCTCAACCCTCAACCCTCAACTCAATACCATCTACCCTCAACCCTTAAACCCTCAAATAAAAGAAAACTCTCTACCCTAATCCCTAAATCCTCAACCCTTAATCCCTCAAACCTTAATCCATCAACCCTTAAACCCTCAACACTCTACCCTCAACCCCTATACCCTCTACCATGTACTTTAAACCCTCAACCCTAATCCCTTGACCCTATACCCTATACCCTCAATCCTCTACCATCAACCTTAAACCCTAAACCTTCAACCCTCAAACCTTAAACCCTAAACCCTTAAACCCTCTACCCTCTACCTTATACATTAAACCCTCAACCCTTAATTCTCAACGCTCAATCCTTTAACCCTAAACCATCAACCCCTATAACCTCTACCCTTTACATTGGACCCTCAACCTAATCCTTCAACCATATACCCTCAAACCTATACCCTAAACCCTCTACCCTCAACCCTAAACCCTAAACCCTTAAACCTTCTACCCTATACCCTCAACCAAATACCCTCTACCATCGATCCTAATCCCTCAATGCTCAACCCTTAAACCCTAATACACTAGAAACCATCAACCCTATAGGTCCTCCACCCTAATCCCTCAACCCTATACCCTCAGCCCCTATCACTTTCTCTCTATCTATACATTTCACCTCTCCCTCCCTCCCTCTCTCCCTCTCTCCTACCCTCTCTAATTGTCTCTATCTACCCTCTACCTCTTTCTACGTACCTCTCATTCAATAAATCCCTACCACCCTCTCTCGCTCCCTCTCTCTCTCTCTCTATATCTCCCTCCCACTCTCTCCCACTCCATTTCTCTCCCTTTCTCTCCCTCTCTCTAAGGTCTCTCCCTCCCACCCCCACTCTCTCTCAAGTCTCTCCCTCTGGAAACCTACCTAGGTGACTCTCTCTCTCTCTTTCTCTCTATCCCCTCTCTTTATCTCTTCCTCCCACCTTACCTAGATAAGTCCCTCTCACACCAACCTCCTCTTTCTCTCCTTCTCTCAGGTCACTCCATCCCACACCCTCTCCCTCTCTCAAGTCTCTCACTCACACTCCCTCCCTCTCCCTCTCTCAAGTCTCTCACTCACACTCCCTCTCTCTCCCACTCCCTCTCACTACTTATCTCTCAAGTCTCTCCCTCTCACCCCCCACACTCTCAAGTCTCTCCCTTCGACACCCTACCTACATAACTCTCTCTTTCCCTCCATCTATCTCTCTCCCCCCTCTCTCTCCCTCTCTATCAATTCTCTCTCTCCCACCCCCTCTCTCTTTCTCTCCCTCAATCTATCCCTCCCACTCTATCTAGCTAAGTACCTCTCTCTCTCTCTCCCACTCCCTCTCTCTTAAACTCTCACTTCCACCCCCCCTCTCTCTCTCTCCCACCCCCTCTCTCTTTCTCTCCCTCCATCTATCCCTCCCACTCTACCTAGCTAAGTACCTCTCTCTCTCTCTCCCACTCCCTCTCTCTTAAACTCTCACTTCCACCCCCTCCTACCCTACCTAGACAACTCTGGATCTCTCTCTCTCTCTCTCTCTCTCTCTCTCTCTCTCTCTCTCTCTTAAAATTCCCCTCCCTCTAAAGACATACATAAATACATACATACTTACATACATACAAGCACAATACATATGTACATATAATCATACATACATACAAGCATACATGTACATGTGTAGATACAATCTTACATACATATAGGCATACATACAATATACATGCATTGATACATATAGGCATAGATACATACAAACATAAAAATATATAAACAAACATTCAATAGAGTAGCATTTGACATAAAGCAAGACATAACACGAGCGCGTTATACCGCACTTCCGTTATGTCTTGCTAGACATGTTCCCCACAAATGCAAAAAACCATGTCAAAACTAAGATATAACACACACACGTTATAATGCGCACGCGTTAGATTTAAAATCCCCAAGCCTTGGGATTGGTATTTTCCTTGGAATACCAATCCAAAGGCTTGGAGGGAATTCCCAATGACCAGAGACGTGTTTTTGCAAATTCTACAATATTTCACGCAATCGAGTTCATGCTCACCATCAAGATTGCACGTGGTTCAATATCAAACAAATTGAACATATGGGTAATGTTAGGTTGTCTCTTAGCTATCCACCAATGTAATTTTTTTCACTTTTTGACAATGTTAAGCCTTTCATCCATAATTTTTTTTTTTGTCTCTTTTTTGGAAAAAACAATGTTTGGTGTTTTTTTCATTATAAATTAACTGTTCATCAAAATTTCACATAAATTACATTTTTAGAAACTAGACTCCATTCTACAATTTATTTTATTAAAAAAATTCAATTAGTTTCCAAAATTTGTAGGGGTACCACAGACAAAATTCTATTTTTCAGGAAGTTCCCAATTCAAAAATTAGTAAAAAATCAAATATTCATTAAAAATTTATCAGAAAAATTGTGCATCAACTACATACTATTAGCTAACTTCTGACAGTAGCAATTTTAAAAATACTAAACAAAAGTTCACCATGCTAGGGTCATACAAGAGTTGCTATGTTATGTTTTTTTGATAAAAACAACACCAATTTTTGTACGTCCCTCTTTTGAACCCCTTAATCTCAACCATTTTCAAAATAAATTAGTAGTTTAGAAAGTAGACTTAGAGCACTTCAATCCTTGTTTTTGTTCCATCTCAAAATTTTGAGTGTAACTATCCTTAATTTCACGTCCAAGGTCAATATTTCCTAATTTCAGAAAAAAATGGCCACTTAAACTCCCTTTTTGGGAACCATCTTTTTGCACTTACCCTCCAAACTAGTCACTTTTAAAAATAGACACTTAACAAGGGTCATATCTTGAGTTTATTAAAATATATGAGTTCTATTAAGTGCCTAACCCTTGGGTTAACACCCTAGGGGTTTAAAATGATATAATTACATAAAATAAACCTTTTCCCACTCCTTTTTTGATTCAATTACATTAAAATTCTAAATTAATCCCAAATATAAAATTTACAAATTAAAGTACAACTTAACGAATTAAACACTTTAAAATAAAATGCATTCATTTATCAAGCCATTTCACATATATCACATTACATTAAGAATATAGTCCCTCTAAATGGACTATAATCAACATTTATAGGGTTTATCACATTGGGTTCCTTGAAGACCTCCAACTCTATTGGCCATGGAATTTATACTTGCACACTTGATTTCACACATTAATATGCCTAGTAAACTTATATATTTGAATCATCTTACAATAAAACATATATATTCACATCACAAAAATTCCATCACATTTTTAAATCACACCAAAATACCAATTCACAATTATCACAGTCTCATAGATTCATAATCGTTGAATTCACCTAATAACATTTATTCAATTTTCATAAAGTAACAATAATTATAATTTCATAATTTCACTTAAAACTCAATAATTTTACTCATCCCAATATTGCAAATAACATCTATATCACAATTATCATTTCATCATCATACTATCAATTATTCATCAATTCTACTCATGCATCAATAATCACCAATAACCTCAAATATAAAGTCTAACATTCAAATCATCACAATATGAAATCAAATATAAAATCTAATGTTTAAATCATCATAATACAAATAACATCATAGAGTATTAGTCTACATCATAACGTAATTTCTAATAATCAATACAAAAATCAAATTGTGTTTATCTAAAAAGAATAAAGTTGCATAATATCTAATATCAATTGGTGGGTCTCACATCCTCCTCTATAAATGAACTTTTTGGAAGTCATAAAATAGATGAGGGTATAATTCCCTCAACTAGGAGGCATCCTCCCATGTAGCTACAAACTCATCATATTTGTCCCACTGAACCCTGAATTGATCCAACTCTTGTCATCAAAGGTCCAACATTCGACGATTCAAAATGCGAATGGGATCCAATGCTAGCTGCTTGTCCAACTCCACTTGCAAGGCATCCCAATCTAGTATATGAGAATCATAATGCATATAACATCATAAAAATGAAACATGAAACACATTATGGAAGCATGATAGGATAGGTGGCAAGGCTAAATTTTAAGTTATGAGACCTATTTTCTCCAAGATATCAAATGGACTTATAAATCATGGTGTGAGCTTAGAGCCTTTTCCATAGCATATTGGACTCTTGTGTGGTCACACTCTCAAGAATACTTGGTCACCAATAGAGAAGCTCCAATCAATCCTCTTAGCATCAACATACTTCTATCGATCCTATGTTTCCTATAGACGTTTCCTAATCAAATCCACCTATCGCTACATATCCTAAACCAATAGCCACTCAATTCTCTATTTGATCCCAAATCAAAGGAGTCTTGTAAGGTCTACCATATAATGCCTGAAAAAGGTGGCATGCCCAAAAAGTTATGATTCCCATTATTATATGAAAACGCGACCAAGTATAAATACTCCTCCCAGTGAGAGTGATGATCCATCACATACATTCATAATATGTCATCTAATGCTTGATTCACCCTCTCCATCTACCCATCTATCTCAAGATGATAAATTGAACTAAAGTTGAGTTGTGTGCCCAACATCTATTACAGTGATGTTTAGAATACTGACTTAAAGAGTGAATCTCTGTGTGATATAATCCTACAAGGGACTCTGTGAAGTCTAAAAAAATCATATAAGAATACCCTCACAACTATTGGAGTTGTATAAGTTGTGCACATATATGAGAAATAGGCTATTTTAGTCAACTTGTCAATAGTCATCATGATAGCATCATGGTGGTGTGAGGAAAAAAGCAGACCAACAATGAATTCCATTGAAATGGTATCCCATTTCCACGTAGGAATATCATGTAGATAAAGGAGTCCTACTATATGTTGATGCTTTACTTTGACTCTTTGACACTCAAGACATTAACTCTAGACCAACAATGAATTCCATTGAAATGGTATCCCAATTCCACTTAGGAATATTATGTGGATAAAGGAGTCCTACTAGATGTTGATGCTTGAATTTGACTCTTTGACACTCAAGACATTGAGTCATAAAATATATAATTTCTCATTGTATCCCTACCCAATGATATAGCTATCTAATATTAGGGCACATCTTCTTCACTCTTGGATGTTTTGTATAGGGTGGCCTATGTTGCTTTGATAGTATGATTGTACAAATATTGCTTGTACTAGGTGCACAAATGCCACCTCTATGATGTAATTAACCATCATACTCTAAGGTATATCATGAAAACTTTCCCTTAAGGTCCCTCTATGATTGGATCTCCTGTTGGACCTCCATGTACCACTCATCCTCAGGTAAGTGCTACAATATTTGGCTCCTCAAACTAGTACCCAAAGACATAGATGATAATTCATGTCGCCTAATACTCAAGGAATCTTCTACAACATTCTCCTTCTCTTTGCCATGTTGGGGTCAAGAAAAAGTGTCACACTGGGGCAATAGTATTCCTCTGAGGATGTATGCAATATCCTATAAGCTACATGCATCGAGGAAATTTAGACCTTGAAGTCAAACTCAAAACCATGGAAAGCATACCCACGACTTTTCTCTTTTTTTATTGACTCAAGGGTATCCCTACAACCCAACCCAACACCCAACCCACTTTACCTTGGTCTTACATTCTGCCAAGTTGAGGTTGGGAAAAAATGTCACGTTGGAGCAAGAGTAGTCATTTGAGCATATATACAATAGCTTATGAGCCATGTGCATCGAGTAAACCTAGACCTTGAAGTCAAACCCAAAACCATAGAAAGCATACCCACAACTTTCCTTTTTTTAGTGACTCAAGAGTATCCCTATGACCCATCCCAACACCCAACCTGCCTTACCTTGGTCTTACATTTTCCCAAGTTGGAGTCGGGAAAATGTGTCACGCTTGAGCAAGAGTAGTCCCCTGAGGATATATGCAATAGTCTATAATCCACGTGCATTGAGTAAACCTAGATCCTAAAGTAAAATCCAAAATCATGGAAAGCATACCTACAACTTTTTTTTTTTTTTTTTTTGACTCAGGGGTATCCCTACAACCCAACCCAACACCCAACCCACCTTACTTTGGTCTTACATTCTCCCAAGTTGGGGTTGATAAAAAATTCCACATTGGGGCAAGAGTAGTTCCTTGAGGATATATGCAATAGTCTATAAGCCACGTGCATCAAGTAAACTTAGACATTGAAATCAAACCCAAAACCATGGAAAAAATACTCACGAATTTTTGTTTTTCCTTTTTTATTGACTAGGGGGTATCCCTACGACCCAACCCACCTTACCTTGGTCTTACATTCTACCAAGTTGGGGTTGAAAAAAAGAGTCAAGATGGGGCAAGAGTAGTCCCCCGAGAATATATGCAATAACATATAAGCCACGTGCATCAAGTAAACCTAGACTTTGAAGTCAAACCCAAAACCATGGAAAGCATACCTATGACTTCTTTTTTATTGGTTCAGGGGTATCCCTATGACCCAACCCAACACCCTTCTTGACTTACTTTGGTCTTACATTCTACCAAGTTGTGGTCATAAAGTAGTATCTCGTTGGGGCAAGAGTAGTCCCTTGAGGATATATGCAATAGTCTATAAGTCACGTGCATCAATTAAAACCTAGACATCAAAGTCAAACTCAAAACCATGGAAAGCATACCCATGAATTTTCTATTTTTTATTGACTCAAGGGTATCCCTAAGACCTAGCCCAACACCCAACCCACCTTACCTTGGTCTTACATTCTACCAAATTGGGATCAAGAAAAAGTCACACTAGAGCAAGAGTAGTTCCTTGAAAATATATGCAATAGCCTATAAGTCACATGCATCGATTAAACCTACATGTTGAAGTCAAACCCAAAACCATGGAAAACATACCCATGACTTTTTTTTATTGACTTAGGGGTATCCCTACAATCCAACCCAACACCTAATGCGCTTTACCTTGGTCTTACATTTTGCCAAGTTGAGGTTGGGAAAAAGTGTCACGCTGAGGTAAGAGTAATCCCCTGAGGATATATGCAATAGTCTATAAGCCATGTGCATCAACTAAACCTAGACTTTGAAGTAAAACCCAAAACCATGGAAAACATACCCATGATTTATTATTTATTATTATTAATTCAGGGGTATCCCTACGATCTAGCCCACACCCAACCCGCCTTACCTTGGTCTTTCATCTTGCTAAGTTGGGGTCGAGAAAAAATGTCATGTTGGGGCAATAGTAGTCCCCTGAGGATATATGCAATAATTTATAAGCCACATGCATCGAGTAACTTAGACTTTGAAATCAAACCCAAAACCATGGAAAACATACCCAGGATTTTTTTTTATTGACTCAGATGTACCCCTACGACCCAACCCAACACCCAACTTGCCTTACCTTGGTCTTACATTCTGCCAAGTTGGGGTCAAGAAAGACTAGTTCCCTAAGGATATATGCAATAGCCTATAAATCATGTGCATCGAATAAACCTAGACTTTGAAGCCAAACCCATAACCATAGAAAATATACCTCCAACTTTTTTTTTATTGACTCAAGGGTATCCCGATGACCCAACCCAACACCCAACTTGTCTTACCTTGGTCTTACATTCTGCCAAGTTGGGGTCAGGAAAAAGTGTCACGCTCAGGCAAGAGTAATCCCTTGAGGATATATGCAATAGCTAATAAGCCACGTCCATCGAGTAAACCTAGAATTTGACATCAAATTCAAAACCATGGAAAGCATACCCACAACTTTTATTTATTTTTGTTCAACTCAGAGGTATCTCTATGACCCAACCTGTTACCGCGAAAACAAGTAGCACTTGTTCCACAGATAACCCCCTACGAAAAATTATCTATTTCCTAGGTTCTTGGTGTTCAAGCACGCAAAATGGGGAAAGTTTTGATCCACCTCGAAATGTGTTTCAAAGTCTCAAATAGTTAATTTGAGAATCCCCCTACGTTCACCTCATGAACACCTTCAAAACAAGTACCTGCACAAACGCTCACTGATCATACTTCATGAAATTGTCAAAAGTGCACAAGCTTTGAAAAAGAGCACTCAAGCACTTAGCAAAAAATTGACTAAGTATGAAAAGTGCAAGGGCGCTGATTTTTGCACTTAAGTGATTTTTGACTAAAGTGCAAGGGCACTGAATTTTAGCGCCCTTACACTTAAGTGTGTTTTCCTTAGTCAATTTTGACATGGGCATTATTTTTTGACTTGGTTACACGTTTTCCAGTTTTTGCCACTTTTTATGCCATGATTTATTGCTCGACTTGAGTTTTTCTTTTTCACTTCTAGATCACTTAAAAGTTATTCCAAGTTGTTCTCAGTTCATTCTTATCTTGTTCCTATCACTCCAAAAGTGTTGGGCATCTCCATTCTTCAAGAAAACCTGTGTTTTCAAGATCTCTTCCAGTATTATTTTGGATTTACTTTATTGTTTTAGGTACGTTTTCTTTTAGTGATTCCTTCTCATAAGCTTAGTTTATGATTCACATTTTCTTCTTTCTGATAAACACATTCTAGGTTTTCATTTCTTGTTTCATCATTGCCTTCCTCATTCGTGTTTTTACCATCAGGTGTGTTTCTTTCCTCCCTTAGCAATCACGTGTTCTTTTGATCTCTCTCTTCTTTTCTGAGAGATTCCACGAGTCTACATCCTTGTTCTCCATTTTTTAATTTTCTTCTACAATCCCATGCATGTAACGAGTTCTTGAATGCATTCGTTTTAGGAGAAATGAAGAGACATTCATTTTTTGATGAAGAATACATGTACATTGATTTTGATCCAAACATATTTCTCATACCTTAGAGGGGTCTCCTTTCCCAAATGTCAAAGGCATTAGAACATCCACTCACATGCTCCATTCAAATCTTCAAGTCTCAAGCAAAAGTGTCAGGGCGCTGAAAATCAGCACCCTGACATATTTTGTCTAAGTCCTTAACACTTAGGTGCAAGGGCACTAAAAATCAATGCCATTGCACCCAATTACATTTCTTCTAAGTGCAAGGGCACTGATTTTCAGCACCCTTACACTTTTCACAACTTTTACCTCAAACTCTCTAGACTTGCTCATTCTTCATTCTGAAGCTCGTTTCTTTGCTTCCACCTCGTTTTCCATGTCTCATCACTCAAATCATGCTTGTTCGACATCGTTGCTCACTTCACGCATCCCAATGTAGCTTTTTCGACTAATGGTTGTTGATTATTATCTATAGTTCCTTTTTAAATCTCATCAAGGGATCCTTGGAGATTGCATATCTTGATCTAGTTGCTCTCAGATGATAGCTAAGAAGCCTTCATCATCTTCAAAAGTTGAAGGAAAAATGAAATACAAATACCAAGGCATTTATTCGTCGATAGTAGTAATTTCAAAAGTGGACAAGATTAAAGACACTGAGGTTGGTCATCAAGACCTCATTGATTTTGTGAAGAGGACCGAGCAAAAACCTCTCAAACACTATCTGAGGGCTATTGTGTAAAGTCCCCAATTTATCCCTACTCTCTACAATTGGTTTTAACCTATTTCCAGAAACTTGTAGGCTAAGTAGAATGGAAAATTAGGGTTTCCTATTTTATAGGAGGTTTTAGATGCAGTTTTGAGGGCTTGCATGTGTGTTTTTCTAATGCATGTCTAGTGAAGCTTTCTAGGTTTTGAAGAGCTTTAGGATGAGGTAACTTGCATATGAATTTGACATCCTTTCCGGACACTTACTATTTATAGTAAGTCATGTTGGTTGCCTGGTTTGTGCTTAAAAGATATTTGGAAACACTTACTATTTATAGTAATTCATGATACTGCTCAGTTGGCATACATATGTGATTTTGGCAAACTTACTATTTATAGCAATATGCTATTTTTGGTAAGTATATTTATAGCAGTATCACTCTAGCAACAACTCAATCTTTTGCAGTTCAGTTTGGCTTTCTGTTGAGTTGAAGCGAACTTACTATTTTTGGCAGTGGCTATTTTTAGTAAGTCTAATCTTGGCAGTATCATCATCTACAGTTCAGCTCAGGTCATCATGCTATTTGTGGTAATCCTTCAGTTTCAGTATTGGCATTGGTTTTGGTTATCTCCTTGGACTAAGTGTTATACTTAGTTAATTTCATGTTTTTAAGTTGTACCCCCACACCTAGGAGAGATAACTTCATGTTGTTTTAAAGAGGGGACATTAAGGGGTCATGTTGAGCATTTAATGATTTATTAAATGCTTTATTGTTGCAAATAGAAATGGACGCCTAAAGGGAAGGGAAATAATGTTTTATTATTTCACAATAAAGTGAATGGTTGAAGGTGGCGTCCCTTGGGAAGTTGAAGTGATTCAACTTCTTGGAATTCAAAGTGTTTCATTTTCCCATTGAAACTTATATATTGCTGCATTGTGGAGAGCTGATTATGTTATGTTTGGAAAGCAAAGTTATGTTGTTGGTTTGAAATCCAGAATCCGGCTAAGAGAAAGCTTAGCAATTCTATTCCACTATTTGGGCCTGAAACTATGGTTCCCTAGATGATGGATTGAGAGTATGCTTCATTCAGAAGTACATATTGAGCTTCAGTGTTGGAGAAATTGAGGTTATTTCTAGAAATTGTGTTACTGGTCCTTTCATGGCTGAAGGACATTTCTATTTGCAGCTTTGAGAGTGATTCTTATTTTGTTATGGGTGTTTGCTCTTTCCATTCCTAGACCAGAGGTGACCATTCTTGGAGTTTTACAGATTTTAGTTTGGAGGCTTTGATTTTATATGTCAAAATCACCCCTCAAGGAGGGCCGTACATTTCAGCTTGCATTGGGATTTGTGCCATAAATAAATAAAGGTGTTTTGAGGCTGTTTCTTCATCTTAGTAGGGGCGCCTATCTTCTAGTTGATCATTGCACTTGAAATCATGCAATTCAGAGGTAATTCAATCAAGTTATGAGTATTTGATAAATTTTTGTAGTTGCTGATTTGACATTTCCAGAATTATAGTTTGCTGAAACAAAATTAAATCATTTGTTGTTTCCATATTTCTTCTTCTTTTCTCATTATGTTCTAACATGGGAACAATGTATAACTCGGTGCTTGAAAAATTGGTGAAAAACATTGTAATTTGCAGCCATCTTATTTGTACAAACTGTTAACAGTAGTACTCTTTCAGTTTTAATATTCCTGCATTATTTAGTTAGTTTCACAATAAGCACCCCTGGATGGTATACTGCTAGTGAGGATAAATTGAATTGTAACTCTCTTGCATACACACTTTCAAGTGGTGAATCCCCACTCTTCATTGGATTCCTGTCGCAGCAGAAGAAGTATTTAAATTGCAATATTTTCCTCCCACAGTTTGGTGGTAATGTGGAAAGTCTCTTTGGCTAGTTATCCGCCTTTGTTACATTTCAATTTAGTTTTAGTACTCTGCCATATGTTAGCACCTCGCCTGTCAAAGGATCTTGAGTGCAAATTCTTGGTGTCGATTTTAATCTCTCTCATTGAGTGTAATCTTTATATTAGTGTTTCAATAGATCCTAGGGATCCTCTGACCATATGCCCAACCCTCCTCCTTAACTATTTTTAGGGCACATTCTTGGTTAGAGTTATTTCATGTGCGTTTTGGGTTATACTAACCTTAATGGGTGCTTGGTTACATTGTAAATATTAATTTAGAAATAAAAAAATTGAGAGAGTATATTTCATATTGTGCATAGTAACATACACCTTGATTCTACATTCCCTACTTCTGCACACCATACATAGTTTTTCCTTGAAGTTGCATCTCACTACATCCAGGAAAGAAAAAGTGTGATTGATTCTTCTAGACATGAGATATTGAGACTAGAACCATATTTCTTTGATATTGTCTTCAGAGTCCCACAGATGGAGAAGTACATTGATACTTCAGTACAACAAGCACAAGAAGTCTATGACTCAAATCCAAACAAGGCTAAGTACTTGATAAATAGTCAATGGTTGAAAGAACCCAGGCATACTATCTCTAGATGGCTGAAGGGGCTTTCGCAAAGTGATTTCAAGGAAGATATCAAAGACATGATAATACTCTTGAGCAAAGTTAAGGGATTGTCTGAAATGTCTCATTTTTAGGATTGGATGTACGAGTACATTCAGATCATAAGAAGACAAAAGGCTCATATTGATTGGGGAAAAAAAATTAGTGATGCAATCCATGAACAATTGATAAATGTGCCAACCACCTTGAAGTTTTATATGACTTCAATTTTGGTTTGTACGCTACAACTGTGATGAGACAATTCCTAGGTTTATCTACAAGAGGGAACCAACTTTCTACACTGGTGTACAATTATTTCTACCAGTTGGAACTAAAAGAAATCCATCACCATTTCAGGAGGGTCACCGATGCTTTCTTTGCACCTTTTCTTTTCAGCTTTGACCTGACTCTCGAGAAGAAGAGAGTGTCTAATGAGGCTTACAAAGTGGTGCATAAAGTTGGATGCATATTTCTCCAATTCCTGACTTTTACTTACATAAGGGTAAGATGATACACTGGGTGCCCTTACATGTTACCCAGATATCCTTTAGACAAGTGGATATTAATAGAGCTATGCAGGCAACTGATTTCAATCCACAAGGAACATCAAAGGATTCACAAGCCTAGATTTAAGTTTCCACTGACAATCAATAGGTATATCATCAAAAGTGTACAAAAGGCTAAATCAGTCTATGCTGAGATGCAAGTCATGACAATCAAGACCTATAAATACAGACATGATTTTGATTACTGAAATGTTAAGAAGAGGCTAAAAATGGGGCACAAGCATGGATACCACTTTGAAGACATCTGGGCTGATTGCAAAGATGAAGAGGCTATTCGTAAGATGGATTTTTGCAAGTTAACCATTCAACAGATCAAAGATCTTGGTGTTGTTGACCTACTAGAGGAGTTCATAGATCCAAGCGATATCATGAATGTTTCTTATGATGAACAACAAATATCTAAGAAACCTTTGCCTGAAATCCAATGGTCCAAAAAGGAAAATGTTTCCATAAGAGAGAGGTTGGCGCCAATATTGGCTAACACTACCGAATGGTTACATAAGCATGGCTTTGAGATGAAAACTTTCAAGACAGAGTCTGAAGGAGAAGAATCTGGAGCACAAGTCAATCAAAAACAATAATCACACATGAAAGACAAATCAATGGCTATTTCCACTTCTAGAAAAGGCCCTAGAATTAAATTCACTATTGGAAAAAAGGATGCTTGAGCCATCCATGAAGAAGAAACAACAGAATCTGAACCATCCCGCTCGAAAGGAAAGGGGTCTATTTCTAAAGAGATAGATTCCGATGAAGAAGAAAATTCCAGTGATCAATCTGCCGAAGAAGAAGATTCAGAAGAAACAGACTCTAATGAGGAAGAATATTCTGAAGGTGAACAAGAGTCTAAAGGTGACCAAGGAGGTGAAGAAGAGTTAGAAGATCATGAGGGTGATCAACATGAACTTAGGCAAGATGAAGAACAAGTTATGTCTCCACACGAGAATGTAGTTGAATATTTTCCCTAGTCATCATCACCTGTAACTTCAAACGTTTCGCGTACACTTCTTGTTCCAAACACTCCTTAGCCACCTTTTCCCACGTCACCTATTCCTACATCTACCATACCCATAGTGGATATTGCACCACTCCCTGTAGTGTAAACCACACTTGATACTCCTTCGGTGACAAGTTTTCAAATGGTTGACATATTGCCAAGCCCTCCATCATCTATTCCCAGCTTGTCGTCTCCATCCTATGATCTCACTTCAGAAGCTGAGTTTAAAATTTTTATGAGTGATTCTCTATAGAATTAGCTTAAAGTACCAGTTTCTAGAGTGGTAATGATGGGCACTATGCCAATTGACACAATACTAGCTATTCCTCCAGAAGTGACGGTAACAAGAGAGTTGACAGTCAATCAAAAAGCTCATATCTCCTCTCTTCCCCATTGGTTGGTATCTTAAGTATCGAAGCGAAAAAAGAAAATGATCTCACCAGAAGAGCTCGACCTTGAAGAGATAGCCCCTCCAAAATCCAAGGGGAAGAAAAAGGCAAAAGTCTATTCACGGCTCCAGGTTGACAAAATAGGTCAAAGTATGCAAAGATTGGCATACCGCCTCAGGAGGAAGGAGATATCAATATGGAGGACTACACAATGACAAGATTCCAAATTGGAAAGGTCACAAGTGAAAGTACTAAGGAAGATGCGCAAGTGACTTTGAATATACTGGCAAGAAGACTGGACAAAATGGAGCAAGCTTGAAACTTGTACAAACAGAGGGAAAAGTCATAGAGCATTATGCCGCTATTGTAAGAAAGCTTGCAAGATCTTCAAGTAATGCACAACCATTAGCAATGGTAAGCATGGAGGACCTAGATATCAAGAAAGCTGAGAAATTTTCCTCCAAAGGCAAAGTGTTGTATGATTTCATTAATAAGGTTGTAGAATATGGCTCTCAAATTATAATTGCTATGAATGAAAAGGCTACTCAGATAGCTCAACTCAAATTGGAGTTGGATAAAGAAGAAATTGTTCTTTCCCAGGAGATCAAAGAGATTGAAAAATGCATGTTATTGTGGTCACAAATGAAACAGGTAAAGCTCAACAAACTGGTGGAAGTTGGGGTGATCCCCCACAAGGAAAAATATGTTGAGATAAGAGAATCACTGAAGCATCATATTCAAATGATCAAATCTCTTGCAGATGATCTCCATCACGTACAAGAAAATGTTGAAGTGTATCATCCTATTCTTGAGAAAAGAATCAAGGAGTTGCTAGGCAAACTTCTTGAGGAAAACTGCATTTTCCTTCCGGCCACAAAACATTTTGAGACCTTCAAAGAAGCCATCATGAGTCAAGTAGAGAGTGCAGACTTCTCAGATGCCTCTATAAATGATCTTTGTGATACAAGGCTCACTCTTGACAACCTCAAGACACATCTTGACGAATGCAAAAAGGTTCACTCATCCGCCAAGAAATCAATCATGAGGATTCACACCATTGTGGATTACACCGTTGGTCCGGATGAAAAATTCATGTAGGAGACTAGGAAGAAGTATGAAGACTTCCGTGCCCAAACAAGGAACCAAGAGGATTCCTAATCTCCCAGTGTTGAACATTTTGATGCTTTCTCTTATGCATTTTGTAAATATTTTCTGACATCTTAAATGTCTTTTTGTAAAGTGTAATTACACCGAAAATATGAGATGTAATTCCATGGAGATAAATTACACTTTGAATTAGTCAAAGTTAGGTTTTCCTATTTTTTCTCACCTAATTTCCTAACTTTACTCTACCGATTTCCTAGATTAGCTCTTCCCTCTTTTCTATGAATATGGGGGATTTGTATTGTAATGTTTACCTTTAGTATTTTACAATGAAGTGCTACCCTTTTGGAATGAACATTGAAACTTTGTGTTCAATTTTGTGAATCTGAATCTAATCAATAAAGAAGGAAGTTGCATGCCAAACTTTGTGTTGGAATCAATTCTCTTTTGATTTGAATGAGATCGGAGGTGATTAGTGAATGATATTTGAAGGCCTTCAAGTAGCTTATGTAAAATTTGTATTGCATTCCTTATTTGGATTTATGTTTATGTTTGGATACTTTGGTTGAAAGATCTACAAGACTTTGTGCTTGTAATCGTTCATGTTATTTGAGGAATTATTGCATCTAAGAAGACTTTATGCTCCTAATGCGACAAACGTTACATCTTTCATAGATCCATTATTGAAAAACCTACGGAATGACTTTGTGCCTTTGTAAGATTTCCCATTTCCTTTATTTGATTATTATCAATAATATCTGGTATTTCTACACTTTACTTTGACAAGATAGAAATATCGACATTACTACTTTTTGTCAAGTTTAAAGTTATTTTGAATTTGAACTTCCAAGCCGTGAAGCATTATAAAAAATCTTATCTGAAAAAAGAGAGAAGCATGAATGTAACACACCCCCCCCATTTCGTAAGTGTAGTGTACATTGTGTAAATACTTTATTAGTTTTACCATAGCTTTTGTTAGCAGTAAGAAGGGCACCTCCCCTTTTTGAGAGGAGAGATTTTATCTCACATAGTTGTGGATGAAGTCTAGGTTGTGTAATCTGTTGAAAATTTGATTACATAATTTTCACCCAACATTTTTTTGGTGACTTCGTTGGGGAATGAATCATGCAATCCAAGCCTCACACTTTCGATTGAGTGAATAAGATTTCCAATTTCTTATTGTATCTTGTATATTTTTCTTTGTAAATATTCATCCTTTTTAGATCTGCATTCTGGCTGACCGAAGTTATACACGAGGATTGAGGGCTCAAGGAGTTACAGATCCAATTTTTGAGGAGTTTTTGTAGTATAATTTTCCATTTATGTCTCCATGAGTAAAATCACCATTGCAATGTACTATGAGTTATCCTCCACAAAAACAAAGATCTCCTCTTCCACCCGTTTGGTCTGTCTACAACAAACGTCTAGCTCGGGTACTTGTTGTGCAACCAATCATGGCTGCACCACGTGCAAGATCGTGGGGAATGCTTTTTCCCCCCTTCGTTTGGTTGCACCTCTACATGATCTTCTACATGTTTCAAGGAAACATCTTCCGAATTTTACTGGTGACAACAAACAACATCTTGATAAGCACATTGTCTCCTTTTACATCATTTGTAGCATTCTTGCCATAGAACATGAAGACGTTTCATGAGGTTTTTCATCGAATCCCTCCAAGGAGTTGCTTCTGACTGGTTCTACACTCTTCCCAATGCCTCGATCACCAGCTAGGCCACATTTCGAATGAAATTTGATGAAAGATTCAAGCCCACCGAGGACGTGCATGCTTTGTTAGCACAACTTACAACTATGTGAAATGAATTTCATGAACCCATACAAGAATTCATGGTTAAATTCAACAAGTTGGTGACATGGATCCCACAGGATGCCAAACCAATGAACCATAATTTGAAGTTCTTTTTCATCAACACCCAATTTCCCAAAGTAAGTTTCTTCCTATGTGGGGAACATCTCATGACTATTCAGAACGAATTAAATCAGATGGTTTTCTTTTTTCTTTTTAACTCTTTCATAACTGAATTTTCAAAATAAGAAAAAAAAAATGGTTTACCTTAAAAAATGGTTTACCTTAATAACCACTGAGTAAGGATTCCTCAGAAAGTTAAGGATTAATGATTCTTTCTATCAATTGAATAGATTCAATCTTATACATACACGAGGAAGGTAATAAAAAAAGAGAGAATCAAACGATTATGCTAATCTTTTTTATCACTTAGGAGCCATGCGAGAAGAAAGTCTCATGCACGGTTCTGAATGAGAGAAAAGAGGGAGAATTCCTCTTTTCGACTCTAACTCCCCCACTCCAGTCGTTGCTTTTATTTCTGTTATTTCAAAAGTAGCTGCTTCAGCTTTAGCCACTAGAATTTTTGATTTTATTTTTTATTTCTCATTGAACGAATGGCATCTTCTTTTGGAAATATTAGCTATTCTTAGCATGATATTAGGGAATTTAATTGCTATTACTCAAACAAGCATAAAACGTATGCTTGCATATTCATCGATAGGTCAAATTGGATATATCCTTATTGGAATAATTGATAGAGACTCAAATAATGGATATTCGAGTATGATAACTTATATGCTGCTCTATATTTTTATGAATTTAGGAACTTTTGCTTGTATTGTATTATTTAGTCTACGTACAGGAACAGACAACATTCAGGATTATGCAGGATTATCTATGAAAGGCCCTTTTTTAGCTTTGTCTTTATCTTTATGTCTGCTATCTCTAGGAGGTATTCCTCCATTAGCAGGTTTTTTTGGAAAACTTTATCTATTCTGGTGTGGATGGCAAGTAGGCTCCTATTTATTGGTTTCGGTAGGACTCTTTATGAGTGTTATTTCAATATATTATTATCTGAAAATAATTAAGTTATTAATGATTGAACGAAACAAAGAAATAACTCCCCACGTGCATTCAATTGGATTGAGTAGTCCATAATTCAATTGGATTGAACACTCTATTTTTGAAATTGTTTTGTTTGGAAATGGACAAAAGATCTTCTAATCTTTTTTCAAAGTATTCGATTTGAATGGATAATACAAAAGTGTTATTCTTTTTATTGTCAAAAATTCGAAGAATAGAGCGATTCAACCTTTGTTTCTGACATATTCTCCAACTTGATGAATGCTGGGTAATTGCATCTTGCGTTACATTATTCAATTTTATCCAATTTGTTCGAATTGGATCTTTTAAATTGCGACTCAATGTTTTGATTAAATAGATTCTATCTAATAGAATTCGTAATTCAAAATCGAATTCCAAATAATATTTTTTGACTATTTTTTGGAATTCGAAATAGTGGAATTCCAAATTGAATTCCAAATAGTATTTATTGACTATTTTTTGGAATTCCAAGTAGTATTTATTGACTATTTTTTGGAATTCCAAGTAGTGGAATTCCAAATTGAATTCCAAATAGTATTTATTGACTATTTTTTGGAATTCCAAATTGAATTCCAAATAGTATTCATGGAGTAGTTTTGCCAATTCAAAAGAATATCTATTTTTTGTTTCAATTAATTGAATATAGAATCTTTTAAAGACTTTTTTCCATTCCAAATAATACTTCTGGAACCATTTTTGAAAAGCATACTTATCAAATGCAGTTTCGGATTCTAAATCCACATTCAGGATAATTTCATCATAGACAATTTCATCAGAGTAACCCTGTCCAGGCTTAGTTATTGATAGAGTAAATTGATCGGTTATTTTAAGAAGAAAGTTTTTCAATCAAAAATCATCGTTTAATGTTAATTGTTCTTTATTTAATGTTAATTGATCTTTATTTTGATCACAGGATGAAGAAGATCTTGAAGATAAATTCTGATTAATAAATCGAATACAATTTAATTGATTTATATCTTTTCTAATGTTCCATCCAGGATCTGATAAAATATCATAGTTTACAGAAGGATTCTTAATAAATTTTTTCACCTTCCATAGATCAACTATTCTCTTTTTTTCTAATCCCCTGAAATATTGAAAAGCATCTTGTCGCCCTTTCAACAATTTGAAATTTTCACTAGGTTTCTTGGTATAATTAATACTTATACATGATTCATCTATTGACCAATTCATATCTACATAATAATATAATTGAACAAATAATAATAAAAGTTCTATCCTTTGATATCTATATACTTTTTATTCTCAAATAACTGCTCAACAACAATTGGACAAGTAGGCAATGTTAAATGGAAAAATAGAACTTTAAGTAAAGCTGGGTCCAAACGTTGGCTGGGTAAACGTCCTGAAGTAAGAGGAGTAGTTATGAATGCTGTGGATCATCCTCATGGGGGTGGTGAAGGAAGAGCTCCAATTGGGAGAAAAAAACCCCTGACCCCTTGGGGCTATAGCGCACTTGGAAGAAAAAGTCGGAAAAGAAATAAATGTAGTGATGTTTCAATCCTTCGTCGACGTAAGTAGGAATAAACATCGTCGTAAATCCATTTTTTATTTTCTATCAATAAAAAGAAAGGTAATTAACCATGGCACGTTCACTAAGAAAAAATACTTTTGTATCTGATGATTTGTTGAGTAAAATAGATGATCTAAACATCAATAAAGAGAAGAGGATAATAGTCACCTGGTCCCGAAGATCTGCCATTGTACCCGCAATGATTGGTCATACCATAGCTGTTCATAATGGAAAGCTGCATTTACCCATTTTTATAACAAATGGTATGATAAACCACAAATTAGGAGAGTTTGTACCTACTTCCATTTTTCAGGGACATGCGAAAAAGGATAAAAAATCAAAAAACGATAAAAAAAAAAAATAAAATAAAAGCAACAAAAGAAAAAAAAGCGAGAAACAATTAAAAAAGTATAGTTGTATTATAAATAGTATACATTAATTCATTGTGGAGGATGAAGATGAAATTTATAAATAGGGCTTCAACTAGAAAAATACGAGCTGTAGCTAAACATGTACGTATGTCTTCTAATAAAGCACGTAGAGTAGCTCATCAACTTTGTGGTTGTACCTATATGGAGGCACTTTCAATACTAAATTGGATGGCTCATAGAGCATGTTATCCCATATTAAAAGTACTTCGTTCTGCAGCCGCAAATGCATATCACAATGTGAATATAGATAAGGGCTCTTTATTTGTCCTTGTGGCCATCCTCCACAATGAATTAATGTATACTATTTATAATACAACGATACTTTTTTTATTGTTTCTCGCTTTTTTTTCTTTTGTTGCTTTTAATCGTTTTTTGATTTTTTATCCTTTTTCACATGTCCCTGAAAAATGGAAGTAGGTACAAACTCTCCTAATTTGTGGTTTATCATACCATTTGTTATAAAAATGGGTAAATGCAGCTTTCCATTATGAACAGCTATGGTATGACCAATCATTGCGGGTACAATGGCAGATCTTCGGGACCAGGTGACGATTATCCTCTTCTCTTTATTGATGTTTAGATCATCTATTTTACTCAACAAATCATCAGATACAAAAGTATTTTTTCTTAGTGAACGTGCCATGGTTAATTACCTTTCTTTTTATTGATAGAAAAAAAAAATGGATTTACGACGATGTTTATTCCTACTTACATTGACGAATACGGCTTTCCACACGATTCTATCTGCATATATAAGATATAATTCTTATGCATAAAATTATGTTTACTCATTCTCAATTGAGTATCCATTTCCTTTCTTTTGCTATGATTAGAAATATTGTATTTTTTATATCTATACGATTAAGTCCTTAGGTTTTTAAAAGAGTGTAAAAAAGGAGAAGGTGTTTTAAATTAATGCTATTTGAATTGAACCTGTTTCGAAAAGGTCAAGACATTTCAAATTTTATGTTAACACACACTAAGTAAGGGAAAACTTATGAAATGAATTCAATATTAAACCTTAGACATATAATATCCTTACAAATTAATACGATCGTTTGTTTTAGCCTGCTCTAGTCCCCTTACAAAACGTTCGTTATTGGGTTAGCCATATACTTTACATGTTTTAGTGTAATAATCATACGTTTATAATGCATTCTTTGTTTCATTATTTGTTTTCTATTTCCTCTTTTTTCTTTCTTTTGCGGAGGTCGATAACTATTGACTCCTACTACTTTAACATTGAAGAAGTTCAATCCAATTTTTGATCTTTGTTTTATTCGATCCCGAATCGACATTTAAAATATATTGATTTTTTTCAAATAGACTAACACTTTTTTCTGTAAGTACTAAATCTAGATATTGAACTTCATACATAAATATTTCTCCTTTACTATCATTTACAAATAAAATACAAATGTCTATATCCACCTTTATTATAGTTCAATAAATAGAATTAAACTATATTTATATATGATACAATAGGATTACATAGGAAATCATGTTTTTAACATATTCTGATTTGGGTAACCGTCTTCTATTGAATTGAAAAACAAAAAAATGTTTGATCATACATCTATTAGATCAATTAATGCCAATTCAGGGTGAAAATGGGGTCAATTCCTCAATGATAGAAATAAATAGGTATTCGATTAAATAAATAAATACCTATTTTTAGTATTTGATCCACCCTATATAGATCCCAAATAAAAATACTAATATATGTTGATGAGAATAATTTTTAGTATTGGATTAAAGATTCATCAATAGGTAACATTGCCCCAATACCTAACCAAAGAGCTATTGCAGTACCGATTAAGAATACTGTTGTAGCTACTGGATGACGAAATGGATTTTGAAATTGATTCACATTCTCCAAGAAAGGGACTGTTAATAGTCCTGCAGGTACTGAAGCCATTAAAAAGACACCTAATAATTTATTAGGTACTGTACGAAGTATTTGAAATATGGGGAAAAAATACCATTCGAGTAATATTTCCAAAGGAGTTGCAAATAGATTTGCCGGTTCACCAATCAATGATGGTTCTAGAACTGCTAAACCTATGGTACATGCAATAGTACCAAAAATAACTACTGGAAAAATATATAAGAGATCATTGGGCCAAGTGGGCTTGCCATAATAATTATGTCCCATGCCTTTAGCTAATTTAGCCCTTAATACAGGATCATTCAAGTCAGGTTTCTTTGTTATTGGGATAAGTAGATTATTATGAATCTATCCCCCGAAAGAATCAGACATTTCTTTACAAATAATTCTATCCAATTGAATAATAATTTCAAAAATAGAGTGTTCAATCCAATTGAATTATTATGTCTTTACAAATAATGTTTTCACCTTCCATAGATCAACTATTCTCTTTTTATATTTATTGATCGTAGTTCTATGATTATTGGGTTAGCCATATACTTTACATGTTTTTAGCAATTGACATGGCATCATCATAAAATGATACAAATCTTAGATAAGAATATACAACACACTAGAACGCCCTTGTTTATGATTTTTGACTGAGACAACATCTAAGACTCCTCGAATTAAACTACGATTGTCGAGCCTAATGCATACATTGCATTTGCAGGTAAAAGAGTTATTGAACAGACATTAAACTAGATAGTAGATGATGAAGATCAAATATCTGATTCTTTATTTGATTTTGGAATGTTTGATACCATGGTTCCACGAGCTCTTTTAAAAAATGTTCTGAGCGAGACAATCAAAATATACATGTATAGTGATTGAAAGGTCGGAATAATTCATTTTATTATAAGATTCCCAAAAACAAGTCTTGATCCCTTAAGAATTGTTTTTTGGGGATCAAAATTATGCATAAAGTTTTGAAATTATGTAGAGGTTTTACACCTTTTTTGTTCTTTTTTTTATTAGCCTTTGCTTGGCAAGCTACCATAAGTTTTCGATAACGATAATTTGAAAAAAAGTTTTGATTCATTTTTGTATTCACTTGATACAAAAAAAATGGATTGTTTCAATAGTTACATTCTAACTATTTAGATTGGATCACTTTCATTAATCAAAGTGATGTAACACTCTTTTTACTTGCTCTGATGCTTATTTTGCGGTACATCAATTATTCTCAACAGATCAAATGATAGAACTACGATCTATATGGGGTGAATCATATACTCCAAAGATAGGTGAAAGGCGTGATGCAAAAGTTGATTCCTGAAAAAGGAAGCAATTTTTTTAGTGAATCAATCAAATGACCCAAGAGCCCAAATCTTGTTTGAGTCTTCAGGTGTGGGAACTTACTATTTGCAAATAGAAGAGGTTGGTGAGTCTTCAATGACATATGATTTGGAGAGTGTTGAATTTTGTTCCATAAAAAAGAGTCATTACCAGATGATTCGTCGACATCAAATCCTGAAACTTCACTAGAGGATGAATTTCTAGATTTTGACACCGTTGGCCTTGGTGATCCGAATGATGTTTGGTTGTTAGAGTTTGACGGTAGTTGTTCTTAAACCAGTTCTAGAGCGGGAATGGTTTTAATTTCCCCTCATGGAAAGTTTTTCCCTTTTTCTTTCAAGCTGCAATTTGACAACACCAACAACACTGCCGAATATGAAGCCTTGTTGTTCGGAATGCAAGTGGCATGCACGAAGGGTATCAAAAATATTCATGCACAAGGTAATGCCGAGCTAATATTATGTCAGGTAAGGAGCCTGTATCAAACTAAAAATGATAGGCTTAGGCAATATCACAATCTTGTTTGGGATTCCATTGAAGAATTTGAAGCTTTTGATATCTCTGTGGTACCAAGGGAATACAATGATAGGGCTGATTCCTTAGAAATCTCAGCCACACTCCTCATACCGCATAAAGATTTTCAAGGTTCTACCTACACAATCAAGCTGGTTTTCTGACCAAGTGTTCCCAATAATTCAGAAAAATGGTAAATTTTTAACAATGATCATCAGATTGTTGCCTTCTTGGAAAAGGAATAAAAATTTAATGAGTTATACTTTGAAGGAAGTGATTCTCCTCCTCAAGAATCTGTGTTTGATGTGGATCTTCTCATAGGGGAAGAATTATTACAACTCAAAGGGAAAAAAATTCCCAAAGGATTGGTGTCTTTGGAGAAACTTTTTTGACAAATATGATCGTTACGTCAAAAAGCAACTCGCGGACTCCGATTCATTAAATGAGGTTGAGCAGTATAACTTGGGAACTGAAAGTGATCCTAAGATGGTGAACATTGGAAAATGTTGCACAATTGAAGAGAGGAAACAGTTCACTAGAATTTTACAAGAATATATGGATGTCCTAGCATATTCATATGAGGACCTAAAATCTTTCTGACCGAAAGAGGTGCAACATAATATTCCCCTAAAGGTTGGAGCATTGCCTTTTAAGCAAAAAAAGAGGCAATACAATCCAAAAATCTCTGGGATGATCCTTGTAGAAGTCCAAAAAATATTGAACGCATGGATTATATTTCCCATTCACCATTTAATGTGGATAGCAAATATCGTTCCTATTCATAAGAAAAATGATGAGATTTGCATCTGTGTGGATTTTAGAAACCTCAACCAGCTGTCACTCAAGGACAATTATCCTCTCCTTGTGATGGACCAAGTTCTAGAAAATGTGACCAGATATGAGATTCTCTCCATGTTGGATGGGTTCTCTGGGTATAATCAAATTGAAGTTACTTCAAGTGATCAACACAAGACAACTTTCACAACGCCATGGGGTACCTTTGCATATCACAAAATACCTTTGGCCTGATAAATGTCAGCGCTACTTTCCAAATGTGCTGTGGACTTGGCTTTTTGTGATGTAATGGGAAATTTCATTGTGGTGTATCTTGACGATCTTATGGTATTCTCCAAAAAGCATCATGGACACTGCTACCATCTAAGGCAGATCTTGGAGAGATGTCATCAGCACAGTATTTCCCTAAACCCTTAAAAATCAATCTTTGGAGTAACAGAGGGAAAACTTCTTGGTCATGTAGTGTCCATTGAAGGAATCAAGATCGACTCGAAAAGAGTAAATGGTATCAAATATCTCATCCTGCTATCAAGAAAGAAGGTCGTTCATTCCTTCTTTGGCAAGGTAAATTTCCTGTGAAGGTTCCTTCCAAACTTTGCAGAAAAAGACTCGTCATAACTTCAATATGATGAAATGTAATACCACTTTCCACTGGACAACAGAAGGGAAGGCCACATTCGACAACATCAAGGAGGCCATTGCTCATGCACCGGTGTTAGTTTGTCATGATTACACCAAAGAATTCATAATGTATAGTTATGCTTCCGAGCTTACACTTTCATCCATTCTGGTCCAAGAGAACAAAGAGGGTTTTGAATCGCCCATTGTATTCATGAGCTGCCCTCTAAATAATTATGATTTGAAGTACTCTCAGATGGAAAAACATCCCTTCGTTGTGTTCAAGGTTGTTAAACATTTTTGGTTCTACATTCTGAATAGTCATGTCAAGATTTTGGTTCCAGATACAACTGTTAAATCCATTTTAACGCAACAAGAATTTGAGACAAAAAGAGGCAATTGGGTTGCTAAGATTTAGGAGTACAACATGGAAATGAAACCCACCAAGCTAATACGAGGACGTGGACTATGTCAGCTTATTGCTGAAAATAATCCTAATGAAGAAGTTTCAAAAAATGAAGAAGCTTCAGAAAAGGAAGTAGATTCAAGTGAACTACCCATGGTGTTGCTCGTCAGCACCACCGACGAGTGGTATTCCAACATCACTCGTTTCCTCACTTATGGTGAATGTCCCAATAATTTGACTTCAAAAGAAAAGAGAACCATCAAGTTGAAATCAATAAACTTTGTCTTATGGGACAATGGCTTATACAAGCGTGTAGTGGATGGGAATTTTCTGCGATGTGTAGATAAAGAGCAACAAGAAAAACTGTTGAAGTCATACCATGACTTGGCGTGTGGAGGACATTTTTCTGCACCAGTGACTACTCACAAAATTTTGAGAGAAAAGTACTATTGGCCCACACTCTTTCAAGATGCGTAATCTTGGGTGCATAAGTGTGAGCTATGTCAGCAATTCGTTGGTAGACCTAAGTTGGCGGCTTTGTCATTAAAACCCGTTGTGATTGAAGAACCTTTCTAGCAGTGGGGGATTGACTTCATCGGTGCGGTCAATCCATCATCAAGTGCAGGACATGTCTATGTCCTGACCACAATTGATTATTTCACCAAGTGGGTGGAAGTGATTCCTACTAAGCATGCTACTTCTGAGGTGGTGTGTAATTTCTTGAAAGAGAATATAATTTCCAAGTTCGGTGTGCCAAACAAAATTGTTGCTGACAACGCTTTTTCCTTCTTGTCAAACAAGATCAGTGAGTTTTATTTTGAACACGATATAACCTTGTCGCATTCTTCCAACTATTACCCACAAGGTAATGGCCAGGCTGACTCAAGCAACAAAAATATGGTGACCATCATTTGTAAGCTGGTAGATAAGAATCAGAGTTTATGGCACAGGGCTTTGTATGATGCTTTGTGGGCAGACAGGATAATTGCAAAGTGGGAAATCGGTATCTCCCCCTTTCAACTCTTGTATGAGTTGAATGTTGAGATTCCTATAACCTTGTAACTTCCAACCCTCAAGTTGGCTAAGGCTATTGAGGACGAGACTTTTGATAATTTTGTTGATAAGCGTGTGATGTATCTCTCTGAATTGGAAGAGAAGCGTGTTCAAGTGGTTGATCGCATTGCGGAACACCAGGAACAAGTAGAGAAGCTTTTAGAAAAAAAGGATAAGTCTCGAGATTTTCAAATCAATGATCTTGTTCTCCTATGGGACAAATGAAGATAACCAAAGGGTATGCACGGGAAATTTGACTCACTGTGGACAAGACCTTTCCAAGTTCACCAATTGTACGGTGAGAACAACTTCCTGCTAGCATATGGAGATGGAACATCATTCACCCTTCCTCACAGCGGACAACACCTCAAACACTTTACACAGTAAAGTAATGGGCATTTGAAATGTAAATATTTAAATTTTTAGTTCTTTGTGTTTTTTTGTTTTAAGTTGTGTCATCGTCGTCACCAGACTCCAAGCCCAATGGATGGATAAAGGAACATGAATTATGGAGTTCTTCTCCCTTCATTTGTTTGAAAGAAAGATTGAAAAAAGATCCCCAGTAGGAGCCAGCTGTTATCGCGGAAAATAGTAGTGCTCATTCCACGGATAACCCCCTACGAAACTTGTTTGTTTCCTAGGTTCATGGTGCTCAAGCATGTAAAACGAGGTAATTTTTGATCCACCTCAAAATGCGTTCCAAAGTCTTAGATAGTCAATTTGAGAATCCCCTTGCGTTCACCTCATGAAGACCTTCAAAATGAGTACCTGTGTTAGAATGATTTTTGTTTGAAAATCCTAAGGTCTTTTATCCATTTTAATCAAATATTTTCCTAACTTTTCATGAAAAAATTCATTTATTCCCCTTTCAAAAAAGCCAAAAATTGACTTATATCTTATATCGCTATTCACTTTTCTCAAGCCAACACCTTTTAGTGCTATACCGCAGCCCCTTTCAGGGTGGCTCGCGGTATGGCGGTGATGGTTATGTGCAGTCAGCCTGGTCAGTGAAGCAAGCAAGGAGAGTGGTTAGTGAACGACCACTGCCACACCGCGCGTGGTAAAAATTCAGACCACGGTAGCGCGATGGGCGGTGAGACAATCGACAAGGTGGTGGAGGGTGATGATTAAGGGGTGAGCATGAAGAGCTTACTACACCACCGCGTGCGGTCAAACCACAAACCGTGGTAGCATGGTAAGCAATTAGCAGAGACAACGAGGCTATGGGAAGTGGTTACCTCTATACTGCAACCGAACAAAGGGGGCATTGTGGTAGCACGGTGGAGGGAGGTGGCGGTCAGAGTATGATTACCACGCCACTACAGATAGGTAAAATGCAGACTGTGGTGACTGCTGTGAACAATGAAGATAGCGGCATATAGTTACCATGCAACCACAGGGAGTCAAGAGGAAGACCGTGGTAAGGCAGTGGAGGGGTCAGAGAATTCAAATACCGCCACACTGCAGGAAGACAAGACATTGACCGCTGTGGGGCAGTAGAAATAATAAAGCCACGGGGAATAAAATATTTAGAGTGGGTAAAGTATAATGAAATAAAATACAGGCGGGAAAAAGTATTAAAGTGAGAAATAAAAAGAACTATAATTGAAAATATTTGATTTGCTGATAAGGCAACTTAATCAAATATTTTATTTTTTGATTAACGAATACAAACAGTTGTAACAGGAAATTGAAGGGTCACGACACTTGAGATGTAATGTATAAATATTTTAGAAAATTAGTAAGGAAGGCAGTAAGTAGAGTAGGAATTAGATTTCTCGGACTAGGAATGCATACAATGTACATAGCCTTTCTTGAAACATAATTAATGGAGATAGATGTTTTAATTGGTGATATTCTTTTGGTGTTCAGTTGTTGTGTTGTATAGACTTGTATTCTTTATTTTGGTTGTCTCCAACTCGAAGTATTTTAATCATTTAAGTCAACATATCAATTATATCTCTGATTTATCAGAATGCACTCTCATTTTGTGTGATTTAATTAACTAGTGTTTGCAAGTCAAAATTAAAATCTTTTAATAAGTCATAGTGGTTTTAAGATTTCTTTTGGATTGTTGAAGTAGAACCTGATAGAGAAACATTCCAACACTATTTATGCAAGTCATAGATTTAGTGAAGTTTTATGCCAGCCATAGAATTTTTAAAGTGCCTAAGAACTAGAGTTAAGCCAATAAGAGGAAACACATCATTTTTATTTTTGACTCCATTGCTCATGTGGATAGAAGGCACTGATTTGCCACAACCCAGAGATAAAATTAACATAAACAATATATTTAAAACCTTTCATTTGTGCAGTAGCAGTAGGAGTAGGTGTATTAATTTTATCTATCCACTTCCCTTTGCAATTGTGGGTAGATAGTTCAAACAGGAAATACATTTCAAAATCTGCATCATTCATATAGGTACACTCGCCTTGGTCTAGCAGAACCTAGAGAGAAGAAGGTTCAATTGCATCAATTGGCCTTGTACATGAAATCTTGGCAAACTCTTGTGGTTCAAACCTACATTTTTGAGACCCAACAACTTGCACAAACGCTCATTGATCATACTTCATGAAATTGTCAAAAGTGCAAAAGCTTTGAAAAAGAGCGCTCAAGTACTTAGCAAAAAATTGATTAAGTATGAAAAGTGCAAGGGTGCTATAAATCAGCACCCTTGCACTTAAGTGATTTTTGACTAAAGTGCAAGGGCGCTGAATTTTAGCGCCCTTACACTTAAGTGTGTTTGCCTTAGTCAATTTTGACATGGGCGTTATTTTTTTACTTGGTTACATGTTTTCTAGTTTTTGCCACTTTTTATGCCATGATTTATTGCTTGACTTGAGTTTTTATTTTTCACTTTTAGATCACTTAAAAGTGATTCCAAGTTGTTTGTAGTTCATTCTTGTCTTGTTCCTATCACTCCAAAAGTGTTGGGCATCTCCATTCTTCAAGAAAACCCGCATTTTCAAGATCTCTTCCAATTTTGTTTTTGATTTACTTGATTGTTTCAGGTATGTTTTCTTTTTGTGATTCCTTCTCATAAGCTTAGTTTATGATTCACATTTTCTTCTTTATGATAAACATATTCTAGGTTTTTATTTGTTGTTTCATTGTTGCCTTCCTCATTTGCATTTTTACCATCACATGTGTTTCTTTCCTCCCTTAGCAATCGCGTGTGCTTTTGATCTCTCTCTCTCTCTCTCTCTCTCTCTCTCTCTTGTTCTGAGAGATTCCATGAGTTTTCATCCTTTTCCTCCATTTTTTTCTCTTCTTCTACACTCCCATGCGTGTAACGAGTTCTTGAATGCATTCGTTTTAGGAGAAATGAACAGACATTCAATTTTTGATGAAGAATAGATGTACATTGATTTTGATCCATACATCTTTCTCATACCTTAGAGGAGTCTCCTTTCGCAAATGTCAAAGGCGTTAAAGCATCCGCTCACATGCTCCATTCAAATCTTCAAGTCTCAAGCAAAAGTGTCAGGGCGCTGAAAATCAACGCCCTAACATATTTTGTCTAAGTACTTAACACTTAGGTACAAGGATGCTGAAAATCAACGGCATTGCACCCAAGTCCATTTCTTCTAAGTGCAAGGGCATTGAAAACACTTTTCACAATTTTTACCTCAAACTCTCTAAACTTGCTCATTCTCCATTTTGAAGCCCGTTTCTCCACCTCCACCTTGTTTTCCATGAATTGTCACTCAAATCATACTTGCTCAACATCGTTGCTCACTTCATGCATCCCAATGTAGCTTTTTTGACTAATGGTTGCTGATTCTTATTTGTCGTTCCTTTTCAAATCTCATCAAGGGATCCTTGGAGATTGCATATCTTGATCCAGTTGCTCTCAGATAATAGCTAAGAAGCCTTCATCGACTTCAAAATCTGAAGGCAAAATGAAATACAAATACCAAGGCATTTATCCACTGACAATACTAATTTCAAAACTGGATGAGATTAAAGACACCGAGGTTGGTCATCAAGACCTCATTGATTTAGTGAAGAGGGTTGAGCAAAAAGCTCTCAAAGACTGTCTAAGGGCTATTGTGCACAGTAACCTACACCTTGTTTCTACATTCCCTACTTCTGCACACCATATAGAGTTTGTCCTTAAAGTTGCATCTCACTACATCCGGGAAAGAAGAAGCGTGATTGATTCTTCTAGACATGAGATATTGAGACTAGAACCATATTTCTTTGATATTGTCTTCAAAGTCCCACAGATGGAGAAGTACATTGATATTTCAATACAACACGCACAAGAAGTCTATGACTCTGATCCAAACAAGGCTAAGTACTTGATAAATAGTCAATGGTTGAAAGAACCCAGGCATATTATCTCTAGATGGCCGAAGGGGCTTCTGCAAAGTGATTTAAAGGAAGATATCAAAGACATGATAATACTCTTGAGTAGAGTTAAGGGATTGCCTGAAACGTCTCCTTTTCAAGATTGGATGTACGAGTACATTCAAATCATAAGAAGACAAAAGGCTCATATTGATTGGGGCAAATAGATTAGTGATGCAATCCATGAACAACTGATAAATATGCCAACTACCTCAAAGTTTTATATGAATTCTTAATTGGTGTACGTTGCAGCTGTGATGAGACAATTCCTAGGTTTATCTACAAGAGGGAACCGACTTTCTACACCAGTGTACAATTATTTCTACCAGCTGGAACTGAAAGAAAGCCATCACCATTTCAGGAGGGTCATCAATGCTTTCTTTGCACCTTTTCTTTTCAGCTTTGACCCGACTCTCGAGAAGAAGAGAGTTTCTGATGAGGCCTACAAAGTGGTGAGTAAAGTTGGATGGATATTTCTCCAATTCTTGACATTTACTTACATAAGGGTAGGATGTTACACTAGGTGCCCTTACATGCTTCCCAGATATCCTTCAGACAAGTGGATATTAATGGAGTTATGCAAACAACTAATTTCAGTCCACAAGGAATGTCAAAACAAGCCTGGATTTAAGTTTCCACTAGAAATCAATAGGTATACCATCAAAAGTGTACAAAAGGCTAAATCAGTCTATGTTGAGATGCAAGTCATGACAATCAGAACCTATAAATACAAACTTGATTTTGATTACCGAAATGTCAAGAAGAGGCTGAAAATGGGGCACAAGTATGAATACCACTTTGAAGACATATGAGTTGATTGCAAATATGAAAAGGTTGTCCATAAGATGGGTTTTTGCAGGTTAACCATTTAGTAGATCAGATATCTTGGTGTTGCTGACCTACCAGAGGAGTTCATAGATCCAGGCGATATCATGAATGTTGCTTATGATGAACAAATCTCTAAGAAATCTTTGCCTGCAATCCAATGGTCCAAAAAGGAAAATGTTTCCATCAGAGAGAGGTTGTGACCAATATTGGCTAACACTGTTGAATGGTTACATAATAATGGCTTTGAGATGAAAAATTTCAGGACAGAGTCTGAAGGAGAAGAATCCAAATCACAAGTCAAGTGACAACAATAATCCTACATGAAAGACAAATCAGTGGCTATTTCCACTTCTTCTAGAAAAGGCCCTGATTAAATTCACTATTGGTAAAAAGGATGCTTGAGCCATCCGTGAAGAAGAAACAATGAAATTTGAACCATCCCACTCGAAAGGAAAGGGGTCTATTTCTAAAGAGATAGATTCTGATGAAGAAGAAAATTCCAGTGATCAATCTGTTGAAGAAGAAGATTTAGAAGAAATAGACTCTAATGAGGAAGAATATTCTGAAGGTGAACAAGAGTCTGAAGGTGACCAAGGAGGTGAAGAAGAGTTAGAAGATCATGAGGGTGATCAACAGGAACTTAGGCATGATGAAGAATAAGCTATGTCTCCACCAGAGAATGTAGTTGAAGATTTTCCCCAGTCATCATCACTTGTAACATTAAACATTCCTGGTACACTTCTTGTTCCAAACACTCCTCCGCCACCTTTTCCCATGTCACCTATTCCTACATCTACCATACCCACAGTGGAAATTGCACTACTCCCTACAACATTAACCACACTTGATACTCCTTCGGTGACAAGTTTTCAAACGGTTGAAATTTTGTCAAGCCCTCCATCATCTATTCCCAACTTGTCGTCTCCATCCTATAATCTCACTGCAGAAGCTGAGTTTAATAGTTTTATGAGTAATTATCTTCAGAATCAACTTAAAGTACCAGTTTTCAAAGTGGTAATGGTAGACACTTTACCAATTGTCACTATACCAACCATTTCTCCAAAAGTGGCGGTAACTAGAGAGTTGATGATCAACCAAGAAGCTCATATCTCCTCTCTCCCCCCTTGGTTGGTATCTCAAGTATCGAAGCGAAAAAAGTAAATGATCTCGCCAGAAGAGCTCAACCTTGAAGAGATAGCCCCTCCAAAAGCCAAGGGGAAGAAAAAGGCAAAAGTCTATTCAAGGTTGTAGGTTGACAAAATAGGTCAAAAGTATGCAGAGATTGGCATACCGCTTTAGGAGGAAGGAGATATCAATATGGAGGACAACACAGTGACAAGAGTCCAGATTGGAAAGGTCACAAGTGAAAGTTATAAGGTAGATGCGCAAGTGACTTTGAATATACTAGCAGGAAGACTGGACAAAATGGAGCAAGCTCGAAACTTGTACAAACAGACGGCAAAGACGTAGAGCATTGTGTCACTATTGTAAGAAATCTTGTAGGATATTCAAGTAATGCACAACCGTTAGCAATGGTAAGCATGGAGGACCCAACTATCAAGAAAGCTAAGAAATTTTCCTCCAAAGGCAAAGTGTTGTATGATTTCATTAATAAGGTTATAGAACATGGCTCTCAAATTATAATTGCTATGGATGAAAGGGCTACTTAGATAGCTCAACTCAAATTGGAGCTGGATAAAGAAGAAGTTGTTCTTTCCTAGGAGCTCAAAGAGATGGAAAAATGCCTATTATTGTGGTCACAAATGAAATAGGTAAAGCTCAGCAAACTGGTGGAAGCTAGGGTGATCCCCCACAAGGAAAAATATGTTGAGGTAAGAGAATCACTGAAGCATCATATTCAAATGATCAAATCTCTTGCAGATGATCTCCATTAAGTACAAGAAAATGTTGAAGTGCATCGTCCTATTCTTGAGAAAAGAATCAAGGAGTTTCCAGGCAAACTTCTTGAGGAAAACTGCATTTTCCTTCCAGCCACAAAACTTTCTGAGACCTTCAAAGAAGCCATCATGAGTCAAGTAGAGAGTGCAAAATTATTGGATGCCTCTATAAATGATCTTTGTGATACAAGGTTCACTCATCTACCAAGAAATCAATCATGAGGATTCACACCATCGTGGATTACACCGTTGGTCCGGATGAAAAATTCATTTAGGAGACCAGGAAGAAGTATAAAGATTTCGTGCCCAAACAAGAAACCAAGAAGATTCATGATCTCCCAGTGTGTAAAATTTTGATGCTTTCTCCTATGCATTTTGTAAATAGTTTATGACATCTTAAATGTCTTTTTGTAAAGTGTAATTACACCGAAAATATGAGATGTAATTCCATGAAGATAAATTACACTTTGAATTAGTCAAAGTTAGGTTTTCCTATTTTTTCTCACCTAATTTCCTAACTTTACTCTACTGATTTCCTAGATTAGCTCTTCCCTCTTTTCTATAAATATGGGGGATTTGTATTGTAATGTTTACCTTTAGTATTTTACAATGAAGTGCTACCCTTTTGGAATGAACATTGAAACTTTGTGTTCAATTTTGTGAATCTGAATCTAATCAATAAAGAAGGAAGTTGCATGCCAGAATTTGTATTGGAATCAATTCTCTTTTGATTTGAATGAGATCAGAGGTGATTAGTGAATGATATTTGAAGGCCTTCAAGTAGCTTATGTAAAATTTGTGTTGCATTCCTTATTTGGATTTATGTTTATGTTTGGATACTTTGGTTGAAAGATCTACAAGACTTTGTGCTTGTAATCGTTCATGTTGTTCGAGGAATTGTTGCATCTAAGAAGACTTTATGCTTCTAATGCGACAAAAGTTACATCTTTCATAGATCCATTATTGAAAAACCTACAGAACGACTTTGTGGCTTCGTGAGATTTCCCATTTCCTTTATTTGATTATTATTAATCATATCTGGTATTTCTACGCTTTACTTTGACAAGATAGAAATATCGACATTACTGCTTTTTGTCAAGTTTAAAGTTATTTTGAATATGAACTTCCAAGCTGTGAAGCATTGCAAAACATCTTCTCTGAAAAAAGAGAGAAGCATGAATCTAACACACCCCCCCATTTTGTAAGTGTAGTGTACATTGTGTAAATACTTTATTAGTTTTACCATAGCTTTTGTTAGCAGTAAGAAGGGTGCCTCCCCTTTCTGAGAGGAGAGATTTTATCTCACATAGTTGTGGCTGAAGTCTAGGTTGTGTATGTTGAAAAGTTGATTGTACATAATTTTCACCCAAAACAACCGAACACCCAACTCGCCTTACCTTGGTCTTACATTCTGCCATGTTGAGGTCAAAAAAAAGTGTCACATTGAACCAAGAGTATTCCCTGGAGGATATATGCAATAGTCTATAAGCCACGTGCATCAAGTAAACTTAGAGTTTGAAGTCAACATCAAAACCATGGAAAGCATACCCATGACATTTTTTTATTGACTTTGGCATATCACTATGACCCAACCCAACATCCAACCCGTCTTACCTTAGTCTTACATTTTTCCAAGTTGGAGTCGGGAAAAAGTGTCATGTTGGGGAAATAGTAGTCCTCTAAGGATATATGCAATAACCTATAAGCCATGTGCATCAAGTAAACCCAATTGTTGAAGTCAAACCCAAAACTATGGAAAGCATACCCACTACTTTTCTTTCTTTTTTTATTGACTGAGGGGTATCCGTATGACCCAACCCAACACCCAACCCGTCTTACCTTGGTCTTGCATTCTGCCAAGTTGGGGTCGGGCAAGAGTAGTCCCCTAAGGATATATGCAATAGCCTATAAGTCATGTGCATCGAGTAAACCTAGACATTTAAGTCAAACCCAAAACCATGGAAAACATACACATGATTTTTTTTATTGACTCAGGTATCCCTATGACCTAGCCCAACACCCAATCTACCTTACCTTGGTCTTACATTCTATCAAGTTGGGGTCGGGAAAAAGTGTCATATTAGGACAAGAGTAGTCCTTTGAAGATATATGCAATAGCCTTTAAGCCACATGCATCAAGTAAACCTATACTTTGAAGTCAAACCCAAAACCATGGAAAACATACCCATGACTTTCCTTTTTTTATTGACTTAGAGGTATCCCTACGATCTAGCGTAACACCCAACTCTCCTTACCTTCGTCTTACATTTTGACAAGTTGGGGTCAAGAAAATGTGTCACAGTAGGGAAAGAGTAGTCTTCTGAGGATATATGCAATAACCTATAAGCCACGTGCGTTGAGTAGACCTAAAATTTGAAGTCAAACCCAAAACCATGGAAAACATAGCCACAATTTTTTTTTATTGACTCAGGTGTATCCATAGGACCCAACCCAACACCCAACCCATTTTACATTGGTTTTACATTCTACCAAGTTGGAGTTTGAAAAAAGTGTCACGTTGGGGCAAGAGTAGTCCCGTGAGGATATATGCAATAGCTTATAAGCTGCATGCATCGAATAAACCTATACTTTGAAGTCAAATCCAAAACCATGGAAAACATACTCATGACTTTTCTTTTCTTTTTATTGAATCAAGGGTATCCCTATGACCCAACCCGCCTTACATTGGTCTTACATTCTGTCAAGTTGGAGTCAGAAAAAAGTGTCATGTTGAGGCAAGAGTAGTCCCTTGAGGATATATGTAATAGTCTATAAGCAATGTGCATTGAGTAAACCTAGACATCAAATTCAAACCCAAAACCATGGAAAGCATACCCACAACTTTTTTTATTGAGTCAAGGGTATTTTTATGACCCAACACAACACCCAACCCGCTTTACCTTGGTCTTACATTCTACCAAGTTGGGGTCAAGAAAAAGTCACACTGGGGCAAAAGTAGTCCCCTAAGAATATATGCAATAGCCTATCAACCATGTGAATCGAGTAAACCTAGACTTTGAAGTCATACCTAAAACCATGAAAAACATACCCATGACTTCTCTTTTTTTATTGACTTAGGGGTATACCTACAATCCAGCCCAACCCTAACCCATCTTACTTTGGTCTTACACTATGCGAAGATGGGGTCGAGAAAAAGTGTCATGTTGGGGCAAGAGTAGTCCCCTAAGGTATATGCAATAGCCTATAAGCCATGTGCATTGAGTAAAACTAGACTTTGAAGTCAAACGCAAAACCATGGGAAACATACCCACAACTTCTTTTTTTATTGACTCAAGGGTATCCCTACAACCCAACCCAACACCCAACTTGCCTTATCTTGGTCTTACATTCTACTAAGTTGGGGTTGAGAAAAGAGTGTCACTCCAAGGCAAGAATAAACCCAAAATATATGCAATAGCTTATAAACCACATGCATCAAGCACTAACTCATTGCACCCCAATTTTCGATGAAACCTTCCAACAAAAGCTATATAATCAGATGTATCATCGGGCACTTGTGCGAATTTTCATTTTTGTTAATTTTTATCCCCGACGTTCGTCGGAATGTCGACAAACCTTTGTTTCGTCAACGTTTCGATGGAGATCTTTCACCGAAATTGCGACGAACCTAAAATTTTTAATTGTGACGGCATAAATTGAAATGAGCTCGACTATTTACTGCGATAGTGTTTTGCTTGACGATTTTCTTGGGGAAAATCAGAAGAAACTCAAGAAGATATCGCCAGGTTGAAGGTAGTCATTGTGTTTTTCCAAAATTCATTTGTGAAGTCAGATTTGTACTTCCAAGTTTGAAAATCATATTTTAAAGCAACATCTCATTAGATTTCATTTTTAGTCTTGTGCATTTTTAGAATTTTATTTCCAAATTTTAGACCTGGCTTCATAAATTCTTTATAATTGATGGAAAATTCTTGATTGATTTGGACAAAGATTATATTTGCAAGGTTTCAATTTTAACCCTAATGATCAATTTGCAATAGATTTGGGAGCCATAGCTAGATAATATCAAAGGCGTAGGTTATTTTTTACTGTAACCAAGTTAATCTTCTAGACACATAGCATATAAAATCTCAGATAATACTGCCTTACAATACCATCAATCTATATTCTAACCCAATACTACTTATCAAATCCTTATATGAACATAGTCACCTATAAACTCACTCAAACATTTTAATTAATTCCTTGAATTAAAGCCAAAATGAGAATTACACACACCAGAATAGTGAGATGAACAGAATAACCCTTGATCATTTTATTCAAGATAATAATATATTCATACAATGGAGATACATGACCTTGAAATGAGTAATTTTCATTCAGATGCTAGTACTGTCTTGAAAATTAAGTACCTTTGAAACTAAAACCTACAATAGAATGACAGCAAACCTAAGAATAGTATTTTCACTATAATATCAGGCTCTTTACAAATTCGCTCTGCAACTTCAGTTAGACTCGACTTAAAGATATCTAACTTGCTAACCTGTATTTCTGGTCCTGAAATCCTTCTTATAGGGAAAATGAAGGAGCAACAAGCATCGGACCAGAAATGCACCTATCACTGGTCACTTGGACCGCCTTATGACATTTCAAAAATTGGTTACAATAGCTGAGTCTCTGGAGAATCTTCTTGTTCATCCCGTCCACTGGAGAATAACTGGTGCATTTGCCAAACTTTGAAATCTTGCACCAAAACTGCCATCAAGACAGCCAAAACTTGTTATAACCATAACCGTTGAGTTGTTAACTGCCGGTTGTAGACTCTGTCCTATTCTTGTTTAGTTAAGTACTTTTCTACCCATCCTTGATATTCCTCATCCGTTGGCCAATTAAAATTTACCACCTCATTTACCTTGGCACTATAAGGTGTATACTTTATTGCTACTTGATTCGACTCCTTTTCAAAAGATTCAAAAAATGTGCTAGTGAATTAATGATTTTATCCATACTACTCATCAGCATGTCATAATCTAAGTCATCACAAATCAATTTGATTTGTGCATTGATGATTTCATCTACCCTGTCCTGCCATTGTTGCAATGATCTAACATTTCCTTGGGCATCTACAATATCTGGTAAAGATGTGTCACTCTAATCATCAAAACTCTTTACCAACTCTTTAATCCTCCTGCTGAAATCATCAGGTAAGGCCTGGAAACCTTGCAGTGACTTCACAAAGTCTTGAGTAGGCCTTAATTATTCAGGCCTATTAATTTCATTTTGAGATTTTCATTTCCAGATTTTGTTGTTCAAGTTCAGTATTTTGATTTTAGGAGTCTAACAGTTGGAGATCATAGTAAAATCAAAATTTAATAATTTATGGAATTAGCCTTTGAAAGTGTTTTTTGGGGTCATTAACTTCAGACTGTCTTCTCTTTTGTAGGGGTGGTTGCGTGCCGAATTTTTTTGGTGTAAAATATCATAATTATTATATTTTCTTACCTGTGTATGATTAAAAATTATTGGAGTGTGAGTTTGATATTTTTTGAAGATCTAAATATTCAAGCTTGGTATAGAAAAATCATGTCAGATAATATTAGTCCAGAACAAAATGAAGAGACAGTTGCTAGATTGTGGGCTATATTGAAAAGAAAGGGTGATGGGAAATGTTATTGTCCTTGCAATAATTGCAAGGGCTTAAAGACGAGAAGACTTTTAATCACAACAGCTGAGAAACATTGTAGGCAGCATGGTCATGTTGAAGGGGGGCATGATTATCGTCCATTGGTAAGTTGTTCATTATATGTGTTTATATTGATTGAATTTGTAAATGTTTATATTGTTTTAACATTTGATATATATATAAAAAATCACTTGATCATGATCATGGTTTATTTGTGTCTGTCATTATTATAAGGGTGGGGTGCCCTGGGGCACACGATATGAATTATCATGGCACAAAGAATGTGGTTTTGCAAGCGGAGGAACATGGATTTGTGAGTATCGAAGATGAAGTTAATGATTCTATGGAAGAAGATGATCATGCGCCAGAAAACCCAATTGAAGATGATGGTACAAATACATTGATCCATGACACATGTAGTGGCACATCTAATCATGTTGATCGAGATGACTTTGATGATGTTCATGATTTACCTGTACTTGAGAAGGCATACGAGCCCCTTTATGAAGGCTCCCAAACAACTCTTCTCTCTGTTGTATTGTTGCTAGTGAACTTGAAGGTTATGAATGGTTTATCCAACATAGCAATCTCATAGATGTTAAGGTATGTCATATATGCCATCTTTTTTCATCTATTTTAATTGTTGTTAGTTCATCACTAGTAAATAAAGGATGAAATATGTACTATTAATATTCTTTATATTAAGAAATTATTTTTTGTTGTAGATTGATTGGTGAATTTTTGTTACCACCATCAAATATTTTACCTCGCTCATACCGAGATTTATCTGGCATTATGAAAGATATTGGAATGGAGTATCAAGCAATAGATGCATGTCCCAATGATCATATTATATATCATAAACAACATGAATTTGCAATAGAATGCCCGAAATGTCATATCAGTAGATATCGAACAAATCAACTAACAAAAAAGGTGTCTCACAAGGTTCTTCATTATATTCCCATTATTCCATGTATGCAACAATTATTTAGGTGTGAAAGCTTAGCGCAATTTATGGATTACCATGCATGTAATAGAAGTGGAGATGAGATTCTTCAAATGCCTGCGGATGGTTCTGCATTTAGGGACATGGAGGAAAAATGGCCACACTTTAAAGAAGAACCTCGTAATCTCAGGCTTTCATTGGCAGCAGACGGTGTCAATCTATTTGGAGAGCTAAGATCTATTTACTCGGTGTGGCCTGTTTTTGTTATCAACAATAACATTCCTCCATGGATGTCAATAAAGAGGGAGCACATAATGTTGGAAATGATTGTTCTAGGTATTTGTTTACATCAATTTTCTTTAACGTAGTAGCATCTCATTTGTCTTATTTGTTGCATAATGACTTATATGTTTTTCCATTTAATAGTCATGTACATGAATTTATATATATTGCAGTAAAATGGTTATAATAATTATGTAATGTTTATGTTCATTCAACTAGGTAAGTACCAAGTTAAAGATATGAATGTATATATTGAGCCTCTTATCGATGAGTTACTAAAGTTATGGAATAGTGTCACTATGTATGACGTATCTAGACCATTAGGACAAAGACAATTTCAATTCCATGCAATGCAATGCTTTTATGGACAATTCATGATGCTCCAGGGCTAACACATTTTTTTGGTATGTAATAACATTCGACTGCATGACTTTAACGATATTTAATTTTATGAAGTAGATATCATGCATATTTTTTAAGTAATCTATTTGATATATATAATTATAAAAATTGACATATTTAATCCAATTATATATGATTTGTAGGTCTTCAAACAAAGGGAAAATTTGCATGTCCAATTTATGGTCCAAAGATGAAATCTCGTCGTTCAACAAGTTTAGGAAAGTAGGTGTTTGATGAGTATAGGCACTTCCTCCATAGAAATCATAAGTATCAAACAACTGAAAAACATCTTTTCAATGGGAAAGAAGAGACTGCATCAAAACCACGAAGAATGACACCTCGCCTATGGAAGTTGGAATATAATAGAATTAATCGTCAAGGTTATACATCGGATCAAATTGTTTATCTATCATTTATGATATGTTTTGAATTTATATTTTTATATTGTGTTGTGTTTACTCATGCTGTAATTGACAATGATTGTCGTTAATTTGTTTAACTTGTATGCTTCATGAAGGTCGTCAAGGCATTAATGGTCAGCTTCCACAGGGACTAAAAAGTTATCCTAGACAATTTAGTAGGTTTCCCTACTATGAGCAGCTACAAATTGTGCATTTGTTTGATACAATGCATATTGGAAAGAATATGACAGAAACGTTATGAAAAATATTGGATGGAAGGCATGACAAAGAAAAAATTATCAAAATTTGTAGTGACATTCAGGAAGCCAGTCATGCAATGAAAAATGTCATTCAATTAAATAGCGATGGAGACCAAATTAATATAAGTTCCCTTCCTTGGTTATTAATGGAGCAACAAAGCAATGCTATAAAACAAGTCATACGAAAAATTCGATTTCCCACAGGATTTGCTGTGAACATAAACAATATCATAACAAAGAAAGGTGAATTTGGGTCAGGGATGAAAACGCATGATTGACATACCTTCATTAAGGTAATTATTCTGGTATATTATATATATATATGTATACTACATGTACTTTTCAGTGTATTATGTTTACTACTTTTGGAAAAATATTAATGAAAATATTATTTTATAATTGTTGCAGTACGTTCTACCTCTATCTCTCCCAGACAACTTCGACAACAATGTCAAGCAAGTTATATATGATCTTGGAAAATACATGAGGTAAGTAGAGATATTTGTTCAATTCGTTGTATATTTTTGTTAAATCTCGTTAATATATTTGTGCCTTAAATCACTTGTAGATGGCTGTCATCTAAAGTAATCCATAAAGAAGATATAAATTATTGGAAGAGAAAAATTCCTCGTCTAATGTGTGAAATGCAAAAGTGTCTACCTTCGACATTTTTCAATGCACAAGCACACTACCTCATACACCAAGTTGAGGAGATTGAATTGTGTGGACCTGTACACACAAGGTCAATGTGGATGGTTGAGAGGCACTTGAATTTTTTGAAGGCTTTGGTTAGACAAAGAGCACATTCCAAGGGTTCTATGGTGGAGGGATACATGGTATACCAGACCATGGTGTACATTATTGAATATCTTCCTAAGTTTGCAGCAAAGATCCATGTAGATCGCATTTGGGATCCCAACTCCATTAAAAAATTCGAAGGGGAGTACCTAATGGGGAAAGGTAGATTGAGGAAAGTAAAAGGTAATTATAAGATGGTCATGGAGATTAATTAGAATACATTTTACATTTGGTTTTTATGTATATTGTACTTATTTAATTATTAATCTTTCAATATTCATCAATTATAAATTAAAGTCGTATACCATGGTAATTAACTAATTATACGTCGTTTGTGAATATTTTTTTTTTTGATATAGTTGGTCGAGAGTGGGATGCACTACATTTGTATGTCACAAACAATCTTGATTGGATGACGGTATGGATTGAACGATGTCAACAATCTGGTCGCGCATTAACATGGGAAGGTGTGGCTTCATTGGTTAAAGAAGCTCATCATAATGGAGACTCCAATGTTACACCAAGGGAAATTGATTTAGCATATGGTTTAAGAGATAAATAGATATGTATAAATATATTAATCACCCATATTATTTAATTATTTTCAATTATATTGATGTATATATATGTTGAGATTTTTTTTCTTTGCATATATTCGACCAAGAATAAATATGTTTATCAACTAACGATATTGCAATAAGTTTTACATGTTTGACATATTGCAAGTGAAACACCACAAGGCTATGTGGTGCAATGGTCATAAATTTTGAATCAAAAAGTTGGATGACACGAAGAAAACTTGTGATTCTGGGATAACTGCAGTTTTCCAGGTGACTAATGTTTCATCTAGAAGTGACATACATCCAGAAGTCTCAGAAAATCAATACTATGGGATTTTGGATGATATACTCGAGTGTGACTTTAAGTCCTTCAAATTAGTTTTGTTTGTTGTCCTATGGTACAGGCTACGATTGAATGAAAATGATCCTGAGAGAATTGTTATTGAACATGATAATGGATTTAACATGGTTAATACAATGTATTTTGAACGAGTTGGAAATGAGCCCTATGTTCTTCCAAGCCATTGTGAGTAGGTATTTTACTCAAAGGTTCCAGGTAAAGCGGGTTGGTCATATGTTGTTAGACATGATCCAAGAGGAAGGTCAGTAAAGTATAATGTGGTGGAAGAAAAATATAATGAAGAAATACAAGATGATGTAGATGATGACCAAGATCAACAGTTAGTTGATGATGTGCCTGACGAAGATGTTGAAGAGGAGGAACTAGATCATGATGATGTAGGAGTTAATGTTCATGAAGATGATATCCGTGTGGATGATGACATTATCAAAATTGATATCAATGACGATGATGATGATATGACCAATCCTTACAATGTTGAATCTGGATGGATGATACAGACAAAGAGTTGGATGAAGAAGAAGATCAATGACATTGAAATGTATGAGTTATGTGATTGTATTATCTATTTGATATTAATTTCTTGATAGAATTATATTTGACTTATATGGTTACATAATTAATTTATGATGTTTTTAATTTTAATTATATTTGAATTATATTAGAATATGTTCAGTTAACAGATGTAAAAAATAAAATGGATAAACCAAAAGATGAAAGCATGAGACCACTGCCTTGTTGGGTGTATGGAGTCTAATGAAGATCTATAAAAGTGTAATCTATGATGGCAATAATTCAAAGTGTTTGGCACACAAATGTAGTTTATAACTTGTATAAATGTGCAAGTAAATGACTGACAAACTCTACTTGAGATAGAATGACAATCCTAGTTATGTGATTCTTCTTATTGATCCAATTAATACTCTTCAGTTACAGTGATTGACTAGAAGGGTTTAATCTTTACTTGAAAGAACCAAATAATCACATCACACAAATACAACAAATGTGTATCGGTAAACTAAATATATTTATATGCTTCATATATCAATTTAGACAACATAAAAGCATCAAAATGGAGACAACCAGATAACTGTATAATTCCACAAACAGTTGATACCAAGATTAAGCCACAAGTTCAGACATCTTCATTAAATTCATCAAAATTTATACATGCATCTAAGTCTTTTAAAGGAAAGTTTCATTGTTGTATCTTTCTCTTATCTTCCTATATCTGTTTTACATTATGAAACAAAAAAATATATCAAAATTGTGAAAGGGCGCGTCCTTTGAGAAATGTCTTTTGCTTAACAACAATAACAAACTAGAAATTATGCTCTATTAAGCCATAAATAGATTTTTTGACAGATAATCTCGGTAAGCTGGCTGCTTGTGTGTATCAACATCCTCCAGTGCATTCCTTATGGCTAGCTCCATTTCGAACATCTTCTCATTATGTTCACATGCCCTATCCATTTTTAAATCATTTCCTATGGTTGTCTCCAGAATTGTTTGCATCATCGTCTGACATTCCTTCATCCATCCTATGGTAATAGACATTGTTTTACTCCTCTTTGGTTAAGTACTTGTCCACCCATCTCTGATACTCTTCATTCATTGGCCAACGAAATTTGACGACCTCATTCACCTTAGTATTGTAAGGTGTGTACTTCACTGCAACCTGATTGGCTTCCCTTTCAAAAAACTCTAAGAATGTGCCGGTGTTAATTATCTTATCCATACTATTTACCAACAACTGATAGTTTGAATCATCACAAATCAATTTGATTTGTGCATTGATAACTTCTTCTGCCCCATCCTGCCACTGTTGCAATGTCTTAACATTTCCTTGTGCATCAATAATGTCTGGCAAAAATGTATCATTCCAGTCATCAAAGCTCTTTATCAGCTCCCTAATTCTTCTACTGAAATCATCAGGTAGGGCCTGGAATCCGCTCAATGATTTTACAAAGTTTTGAGTAGGCTTCAATGATTGGGGCCTGTTGTCCGCATCAAACCTAGAAGTTTTGTACATAATATCCAGATTGTTTGCCCTAGGGATCCATTTCTCAGCCAAAGGCAAAACTATTTCCCGATCCCTATTGATATTTTTTATTCCATCCAAGAATAAAGAATGCAAAGAATGTACAGATGTTAACTTACCATCAACCTTTTCATTAAGATGCCTCAAAACTGTGTCAACCACCTCACTTTGTTTGACAATTACATCATCCTCACTTGCCTTTAAGGTAGCCTACAATTTTGTGATCCTATTCAACATTTGCTTCTTGGTGGGATCCATAGAATATTCAACTTCTTCTTCAACTGGCCCTGGTGTAGGATTGAGAGCAAGTGCCTGGATGGGGGACCCCAGAGTTGAAACAATTGGAGTAGTATGGGGGACCGATCCTGCAATAGAAGGTAATGTTCTGATACCAGGAGCACTAGAGGATTCTCCCACCTGCCCATATTTCAACCTATCTACTTCAGATTGTATCTCAACATTCCTTTGTTGCATCCTACTATATTCTGCAATTATCATATTGTATTTCTCCATCAGAGTCTTCTTTTCAACCTCTTCTCTTTCAGCTATCTTTTGGGCCAATTTGGCTACATTCACTGTTAGGCTTGTAGCTTCTGTTGTTGAAGTTTCAAAAGCTCTCTTAATGATTAGCCCTCCCCTTAGGTGTGGGCTAATATCAGTTACATTTGGCTTTCTGCCTTGGGGTGCCAATGCCTATATGGCCAGAGTTTCATACTCCTCACTGAAGGCAGAGTCCTGCAGAGTTGCCTTAACCTCTTCTTCACTGTTTTGTATAGGGTGCTTGGACTGTAAGATAGCATTGAATGCAACCGTATCAGCTATATCCCATTCAGGAAAAAGTAAGACACCAGCCTGAGTCACAAGTCTTCTTCCCTCCTCAGGAGTGATGCCTTTGAATTCTTCCATTAATTCAGCCTTGACCTCATCATCATTCTTTTGCTCAGACCTATCAGGTCTCAATTCTCTCCTACTCTTACATTTGTTCTGATACTCTTCTAGTTTCATCCTCCAAACTAGTTGCAAGAATACAAGAGTCTTTACAAATGCATCATCATCCAAGAATGCCTTGCAGGCCTCCATCCTAGCATCTTGTACACATTGCCCCTTTACATCCATGTCAGAAAGCACCAATTGTATTGATCTAGGAAGGGAAGGGATACCAACCTGCATGTCTTGATCAGTCACAATTATCTCATCCATCAGAGTTTCTTTTGTTTCCTCAAATCTTTGCCTCTTAGGGCTTGGCTTTGATGGTAACACTGCAAGATCACCTCTTGGTGGTGAATCTAGATCCACAATCCTTATCCCTCTGAGTGCTCTGATCCTTAGACCCAACTGTGATGATGCTTGCATGACTTGTTTTCCCTTCTTATCCCCTTCATCCTTAGCACTGCTCGCATTCCTCTTTCTCTTGTATAGAGGCTTATCAACTGGTGGCTAATAAGCTGGCCTTGTTTCTTTAGGCCTCACATTTGATCTTTCTATACCAAAATCTAATTGCAAATTGACCCTCTTGGTCATCAAGGTGGCCATGATACTTTTGAAATTAGCCATTAAGAAGTCTATTCTCTTGTGAAATGGAGTGAACTCCATTAATGGATCATATTTTGGATCCATTTTATGTATTATAGCCAGCAGCTTTTCATATGTAATCCATTTTTCTTTATTCAACTCCCGTCTTTTCAAATCAAGCTTATTTTTTATTAGGTCATCAGGAAAGTTGAATTCATGTGCAAATTTTCCACCTTTAATTCATTGTCTAAACAATGCAAATAATCCCTCAAGGTCATGTTGTCTCCTAGGACTATTCCTCAAATTGAAGTCATCAAAAAACCTTCCGAAGTGGACCAATCCTCCCTTGGAACAGACAAAATCAAAATCAACAATGTAGTCAGGGAACAAAGTCCCTTTTCCTTTCTTTGTTAGGTTGTCCTCATGAATACAACCTAGTTGCCACATTACTTTGGCAAACCCCATCCTTGATGGTACATTAAAGGGGAGGATATGAGGGGTTCCCTAGAAACCATACACCCTCAAGACAGTGCTTACAAGGTACAAGATGATATCACCCCAATTGTGACACACTTTTAAATTAGGCATCCTCACCTTTGGTCGGAGGAAGTCATGCAAATCTTCAGGGACTCTTGGCACATTTACCACCAACCAAGCCTTGAGTTTGGAGGCAAAGCAGTTATCAAACTACACAAAGCTGGAACCTCCCCTGTTGTAAGACAAATCTGTACTCCACACCTATATTGGTAACCTTTCTTCATTCACCTCCTACCTCAACTCCATGTTTTCTAAGAAGAAAACAACATTCTTGTACAGGAACATATGCATCAACAGGGAGTACCAGAAAAAAGGAGTTCCAGTATCCCCCACATGCAGCTTCATCAAACCCTCATGCATCTTCTTTGACAGGAATGATGCAAAGTCATATACCACAGAGAAGTTGGGATGTTGAATCTGGGCTCCCATAAACATGTACGCAACTGGCATCATAGTATTAGGGTTGAACCCTAAAATCTGGCACAATGAATAAAATGTTGTCAGGAAGTGAATGGAAAAATAGCTCAGCCTGAAAGCCTCCTGGTCATTTGGGCTGATAATAATTGTTGAAGCCTGCCCTGGCCAGGTGAAGAGGAAGCAACTTCAATCTGAAAAGAGGCTTTATCCTTTTTTACTCCTCCTTCATCTTCTCAAAATCTATTTGGACTAAGAAAGGGCTATATTCAGTCAAATAAAAAATCTGCCGAATCTCATCTGCATTTAGGTTTAGCAGAATTCCACCATCATTATCCCTTACGACCCTTGTCACGACATCATACCGTGTTGCCACTGCTCTGAGCAAGTCAACATCAAGGAACACATTTGGCACTGTTAGTTTCCCCATGTCATATCTCCAGGCATTAGAGAAGGGGTGAGGTAAGTTTCATTGTCCATACCATAGCCTAAACATTTCAAGACCAGTCATAGGAATCCTAGCATCCGCAATGTTATAATTTTTGCACAGTAGACCTTCACCTAGGGTCTTTCCATTCATTAAAACCAAACCACTCTTCCTGTCATTTGTTGACAATGAGAGTTGATCCAGGAAGTCATCATACAAATTCCTCTTCAAATAATCAACATGGTCAGAGTGTTGCTTTGGTGGTGCCATCTTATACAACTAGGGATTCTTTTAAAAAATCAAATCTTCAAAGAAACTAGAGGTACCCAGAACACAAAAATACAATACAACTATGAAATTCCAATAATTCAAATGAACCAATAACCTTACGACAATAATTAACAAAACCCCTTGATGAGCACAATAGAACCCTTTGCAAAGACACAGTCAAATTAACCCAACAGTTTAGAAAATGACTCATGGGATTTCGCGCCTTGCAGAGAACCAAACTTATGGTGATCGCTCAAAAAACTTTATCTCTGACTTTGAACTGCTTGAAAAATACTTGAATGCTTTTGTGATGAAGATAGAAAAAAAGCAGATACTTTATGTCGATTGAATTGAGGCAGTAGACATCTGGTCTGCCATTAAAGCTCATTTGCATGCTGTCCCAATGGCTCCAATCGCATTTGATGCGAATTTAAACTTCAGCCATCGATCTTTTATTTTTGTTAGATCATCGAACAACCATCTTCAAAAGGGCTGACGAAATCTCCATGTCAGCATTGAGGGCCCACCGCAGAAGCAGCGCCAAAGGAATACACATGGCGTATGCTTGTGATATCGTGATCACTATACATCCTGCATCTTTGGATCATGCGATGGCGGGCAACCGTTGATTCCTACAATCGGCAACTGTGTTCACTCACAGTAGTCAACAGCACCAAACATGACCATCGAGCAACTTTTTACCAAGATTATAACATCACCATCGATCTCGAGCACGTGCATCTTGCAACTATTTTAGTAACCCACTTTATAACGTATTTAAGTCTGACACAAATATTAAACACTTTATTAATCTCTTTTCGGCATCGACATATTGGGACACATGGCGCTCACCCGTGATATCGCAATCACCAAACAATCAGTGGTGATGTCATCGTGAGATTGCGAGGAGCGGTCGAGATCAATCATAGGAAGATCGACGGTCATTAAAAACATAGCAGTCAGCAACACCAAACATAACTGTCGAGCAACTTTTTACCAAGATTATAACATCATTGTCGATCTCGAGCACATGCATCTCGCAGTTGTTTTAGTAACCCACTTTATAACATATTTAAGTCTGACACAAATATTAAACGCTTTATTAATCCCTTTTCGGCATCGGTAGCTTGGGACACGTGGCGCTCTCCCGTGATATCATAATTGCCAAACAACTAGCGGTGATGTCATCGCAAGATTGCGGGGAGCGGTTAGGATCAATCGTAGGAAGATCGACGGTCATTAAAAACATAGCAATCAGTAGCACCAAACATAAACGTCGAGCAACTTTTTACCAAGATTATAACATCACCGTCGATCTCGAGCACGTGCATCTTGCAGCTATTTTAGTAACCCACTTTATAATGTATTTAAGTCCAACACAAATATTAAACGCTTTATTAATCCCTTTTCGGCATCGACAGCTTGGGACATGTGGCGCTCCCCCGTGATATCGCAATCACAAAACAATCAGCGGTGATGTCATCACGAGATCGCGGGGAGTGGTCAGGATCAATCGTAGGAAGATTGGCAGTCATTAAAAACACCCCCTACAAAATAAAACAACTATTAAAAATTCAGGCAAAATAACCTTTTTGCATGTGCAGATTGCGCGGTCATCAGATGAAGTGATTTCAATCTTGATCGTTGCTTGTAGACCTCGCAAGGTTTCTGCTAACGTCACAAATATGGTGCGAGGCTTGCGAGATTTTTCCATTTGTCACATTTGATGGTGGGGACCATTTTTGCTCGCTGATCAATTATGAAGGCTGATGCCGATAGCTATTTTCCTACCGACGCATCGTGGTCATTCCTCACTGACCTTGCGCAATTAAAACTACAGTTTCAATAATGCTGCAAAGTGTGCGATTTGGTGACATGTGGACTCCGATGTTGTGCGCTGATAACAAAGGTGGGGCCCATTTCTGTGCTAATGTGGTGCTCAGTAGGTGAATATCCTGTCCGTTCGGTGACTAGAGGGAGAATGTGGCATTTTCAAACTATTTTGACTAAATCCGAGCCATTCTCCTGACCAACGTTGCGATTGATCAACGACTCATATTTAAAAATAAACTGGTATTGTACGATAGTCATTTTATCTCATGCGAGTGAATAGTATTGGCCGAGTTCAGCTCTGCCTGCATAATTAAATGCTAAAATTTGCGAATTACTATTTCAGTTCTGTATCTCTACATTGAGGAAGAATTGCTTGGTATAGAGTGAAGCAAGTTGTGGTTACGATTTCTCAATTTCCCTTCCCTAGATGTTTTGCGATTGAAACCATAAGTAGCATGTACGCCATTTCTTGTAAATTCAAAATATTTTATGGTTGCTTGTTGGGCAATTCGTGATTGTTTCCTGTCTCTATTCTTGAAGAATTGATTGAATAGATTCGCTTTTAGAACTTGTCTAGATAATTGCTAGGGTTTTTTTAATATTGAAGAATTTTTGGTTAAGGTTAAAGGAGAAAATTGTAATTATTTGCTATCTGAAAATAAGCAAACCCTAGTTCGAATTATCATATGTAAAGTATAAATGGCACCCAAGGCCCGAAGTTCTGGTTCTGAAACCACTACCAGGTTTTTATCCCAAGATATTATTGATTTGTTACAACCCTCTACTAACAAGAAGTAGGAGGGAAAGGTTTTGTTCTATGGGCCTCGAATCTTGGAAGGATTGATAGATAAGCACTGTGTAATTCAAGATGTCAAGTTACCATACATCGGGTGGCAGTTGTTCTCCAATTGGTTTGCGAACAGAAATTTGTCGGTTCCTTTGTGTAACCCCTGGAGGTTAGACCTGGGTAAATTGGTGGTTCCTAATGTTTAGATGGATGTATATCTTTTAAAGGACATTGCTGCTAGATATGACCCTATGGCCCGAATTGTCAGAACACATGCTGGTGTGCAGATGCTTAAGATAACCAAAGAAGAAATTGCAAAGATTTTCAAATTGCACGAATGGAGTCAGGATATGGTTCCTGTCGACTTGGAGGTTTTCAGACAAGAATATAGAAATACTAGGGGTTTGTTCAGAACATCCTTCTTAATACCTCATTTGGCAGTCTCAAGAAGAGGAAAAAATTAGAAGAAGGTAGTAATTGGTAGGAATGAGCCCAAACCTTTTCCTGTGGGCTATTTCGCCAGTTATTTCAAGAAGACTGTTTGTACTTTATGTCAAGTTTTGGGAGTCAGCTTAAAGAAAACCTTGCCTACCGATATTATGTATATGACAGTAAATCTCCAGCACCCAAGTTTTAATGTAATATATGATTTTGCCACTTATTTGGTAGAGAAGATGCACATGGGTCTGGTAGCCCTAAAGGAGGGGAAGAATTGGGTTGGATTCAGATGGTATTCCTTATTAATCCACATGTTTCTATATAGGGGTCAGGCTGTGTTCAAAAAATATGTGAAATTAAAGAAGAAGGAAGGAAACATTGAAATGCCTGTCCAATATTGGACTACGATTCTTGACATGCATGATCATGAGTTTGATTATGTAACTTTCCATAATATCTTTGGATCTAAATTAAGGGAGACTCTGGTTTGTGACCCCCCAAGTATCCCAAAAGAAATTCATGATTTCTTGAGGCTGATGGAGAGAAGGCCTGAATTGAACATAAAGCACAATTGGGGAGATATTTTCCCCTATCGTAATACCATAGTTTTAAGGGTTTTTGGCACTAATGTCAATCCAAAGGTTCTGCTAAGGGAGGTGCCCCTTAAACTTGGATTTTTGGAAATCATGAGGCAGTTGGGGGGTGCTCAGGAAGTACACTTGCCAGTTGAACAGAAGAAAGGATCTTTCTTCCCTGAATATACAACATTTTCCAATTTTGTTATGGCAAAGGGAGGATGGAAGGAGTTGCATCAATTACTTGGGCCTTATAGGCTAAGGATTGTGCACCCCAGGAATCATGATCCTGAGGGTTTTATCTCTCAAATGAAGGCAAAACATCGGAAATGAGCTTTTGTCCACAACTTCTACTTTCCTGAGGACATCATCAGGAATATTTTTGATTTGGAATTACAAAATGATAGAAAAGCACTATACATTTCCTACTCTAAAATGGTAAAAAGTAAGCACGAGAAAATACTTGATGAGTTTAGCAGGGAAATGTATGCTATTGATAATTTTGAAAGCTTGGTTGGGGTTTTGAAAGATGAAAGGGTTGTGGAAGAAAGGGGAAAATCACAAACCATCGAGGAGTACCCTGAGGTAAAGGAAGAGGAGAGGCCTACTTATCAGCCCCAAAAGAAGATAAGGGTTTTTTCTAGAAGAAAGGGAAGTAGGGTTGAAGATGTTGCTAAAAATATTGCACCATCTTCTTCAAGGCAATCAGTACCAAATTTTGTTGATTTGGATTCTCCTCCAAGTTTTTCTAAACAAGCTTGCCCACCATCACCAAAGAGGCAGAGGGTTGAAAGGGTAAAGATTGTTGATTGTGATGGTGATGAGGATGATGACATTATTGTCACTTTGGATGAAATGCATCTTGAGATGCCATTGGACCCAGTTGACATTGCAATAGGTTTAGGTACAATTTCTTTGATGTTAGGAAAAGATGAAATCAAAGTAATAACAAACAATGATGACTTGAGAATAGAATCCTGCAGAGAGTTCATGATGGATGACTCTTTTATTCAAATCGGTGCTTTTAAAGATTTTGTGTGGAGAGCACATTTTGCATTATATGCTGAGAAGGTGGCACATGAGAGAAGTCTGCATCCAGAGCTCCCAGAGAAGGTAATTCAAGCTAAGGTCAGGGAATAGATGAGAGAAAGATTCAAAGCAATAACACCAGAGCAAGCTCGAGAATTGGTACAAAAAAGTGGACTATTGCTACTCCCAAAATGGGATATCACTGATGCTATGGTGTTTGACACAATAAGAAGGGATAATAAGCCACTTCTTGCTACTGAAGAGGAGGCTACATTGGCACTCAAGGGATCGACCTTTAGTGAGGAATGGGATGCATTGGCAATCTGGTCCCTATCTACTAGCTCTAAAAAGCCAATTGTTGCAGAACCTTCTGACTTCAGTGGTCACTTGGTTGTGAGGAGAGTTGCTGACACCCCAACATTGGAAGTTGCTGATATGGTCGTGAATGTTGCCAAATTCACCAGAGCAACTGTTGAAGATTTGACCAAGGAGCGGGATACTCTGAGAGGCCAATATAATGACATTATTATTGAATATAAGAAGAGTCAACAAAAGGTAGCAGAGTTAGAAACTGAATTGGATTTATTGAGGCAACAAATGGATAGCATGAGATCTCAAAAGCAAGCTAGTTCTAGCCACACTGTTCCCGACCCACCAGTAGAGCAGTCTCAACCTCCTACACAAGCACAGTCTTTGGCTATTCTTCCATATAATATGGGACAAGTGCCTATCGCTATTGAGAGGGCTACTAGCCCTAGAGGGGGACTTTCTAGGGAGAAATTGATTCATCGGGTTGAAGAATATAAGGAGATGGTAAAGCAAATCCAGGATGCAGCAGGGAGAAACAATATAGTGATAGTGGACACTGTTTTGAAACATTTAAATAGAATGGTCCAAAGTAAGCTAAATAGTGTTCATGCAAATTATGTCCTAATGTTGCAAGCACTAAAAATGTTTCCAAGGGATAAAGAATCGGCCATCTCATTGCTAAACAAATGGAGCCCTAGAATGGAGAAGTTGAGATTCATGGCAATAGGGACAAAACAGCATGGTGATAAATATCCTACTATTATTGCAACATATCAATTGGTCAAGGGAATTGTTGAGCAGAAGTTTTAGGGATTTGCCACCCCAATGGAATCCAAGATTAAATTGTTGAAAGATGTGTATGATGGAACGGACCTGAACCCATTACCTCATATTTTACATAGTCAGGATGAAGTCAAACCCCTGCAGGTTTGGAAGGAGCAAATGAACAATATAATGATGTCTCAAACACATGAGATATGCAAAAAAGATGACATCTGCATGCTAGAGAATACATTGGAAAAGTTGTATTTTGTTATAAGTTTCTTAGAGAGCTTTGATAAAAAGGCCACATCGATAATGGTAAAGTATGCTCCCTATCGAAACAAGGTTGATCAGGTTGTGGCTTTCCAATGGCCTTCTGAGGAGGAGTTTGAATTATGGAAAAAGGTGTTCATTGATGAATTGGAATTATGAGTGTTATAGTCGAGAATTGCAACTTGGTCATGTATAATACAGGTCTGTCCTTAGATATTATATTCTAAAATTGCATTCTCCTTTTGACTCCAAGTATAGGGTGCTGAGGTGGAGTTAATACTATAACGGCTACGCATGCCTTCGATGTATGGGGAGCGACCTTTGGAGCAATGTTTTCTTTCCTCCTTATCAACTAATGATGATCTTTGTCTTATGCTCTCCTCTCGCATAATAGAATTGTAACTGAATCTGGAGTTAGCGGTCCAATTACAAATGGATATGTGTACCCTCCAACCTGAAGCTTGTTGGCTCCCTTGTTTTATAAAAGAGAATTCTGGGCCGAGAGAGTGGTCGGTTGAAATATCCAAGATATGAGAAATAAGAGTCTAGTAATATAGAGAGTATGAATTGTAAGTCCAGGTTTTAAAATTTTTTGAGTCAGATTGGAGAACTTTGTTAATCATGGGGTTTTTGAGCATGTTTGTATCAAACTCATGAATATTTGGAGTTTATTTTGTCTCCTATTGTGTTATGTTACATGGATTATTAATGAAATATCGATCAAAGATGTTTTTCATTGATTTTTATTTGTTATTTATTGTGAATTATGTTTAACTATAGCTCTGGATCAAAGGATCGGTTAAATGCTTTAGTTAACAAGTAAATTTTTGCAATATAACAAATAGGATTCATAAAGGAGTAATAAACTCAGGTATAGATATATGGGTTGTAATGCAATTCATAATAGATCATAAGTGTTCAAAATGAAATTTACCCTGTAGTTCAGTTTTCTCTTTTGACTCCTTGCGCTGGGATATGGCACTGGAATTCTGATTACATTTTATTGTCATGTGTTTTGTGTTATGGCATCAAGATATTTTACTCAAACATTTCCTATCAATTTACTTTATGTGAATTTTGCGATTCTCTGTTAAATGGACATGAGTCTTTTTTAAGGAATAGCCAATTTCTTGAAGGATTTGATCCTTTAACATTAATTGGGGATCTATCTGTTGCTTACCTATGTGCAAATTAAATGAATTGTTTAAATGTTGTATGTTAAGAGCACATGTTAGGGAATACCCTCCTGGATTTTACAGAGTCCGAAGTGTAGGAGAATTAGCCTTATTGCTATTCTCGTAAAGTTGGCCATACTATTCCTAGTCTTTTATTATTGAATGTGGGGAGTTCATAGGAGCTTCTAGGAAACACGTGTGGGTTGTAGTAAAAAAACGCCAACGAGTTCAATTGACAACATGATCTATTGAGTAATTACAAAGAATTCATAATTTGAAATTCTAGATTTTGACAACATGATCTATTGACAAGTAGGAAGCATTTTTCACATTGTGTCAAATTTTGATATTGTTATCAGGATTCAATTATGTAGTTTTACAAGTCAAACTCATTGACCCATGTTTCATGAGTAGTGTTTCACAAGAACCCATCTCTCATGATAATGAATGGTCCACTTAGCACTCATTGCATCTAAATGATTCTCAAAGCGATGAAGCACTAGGCCTTCCTAGGAGGTCACCCATCCCAATATTACATGATCCATGATTTTATTAATAATTGATCATTTTGGATTTTGACAAACTTGACACACAAATGACAATTTGACAATGAACTTAATGTATCACAATTAAGTTTCAAATTGAGTAACACAATAGAAACTAAAACAAATTGAGAGATTGTTATGAGGGTAGTGATGCAACTTTTCTAATTAGAGTGTATTCCATGAGATTATAATTCTTTGAGATATTTTGTCAAATAGTTCACAAGATTTGTCTATCCTCCCACATTTTACATAGATTTGAAAATGGAGTGTACAACCACAACATTTGAGAAAATTCATCTTCATATTGTGCTTTGATGGATGTCTATACCTTGTTCCAAATCTCCCATATTAAGGAAATCAACAAGGATTTTGGTGAAGGTTGTGAAATTTGTCTATGCATCTACCAATTGCATTTGATTGAAAGTTTCTAAAACCTTTTAAAAAAATCAGTTATGTATATTCTACAATCATTATAGTCCACAATTTCACATTTATTTGGTTTTGCATCTACCAGTTGTATTTGCTTGAATTTTCCTACCGAATTTTCAATGTAGATCCATTTTGTGTATATCTTAATTACAATCTGTTGGTGTTTTTTCCCACATAGGATTTGCAATTCTGTAAGAGGTAGCCAACCTCCATTATACAGAACTGCAAAGGCTACTAGCCAACTAACAAGAGTCAGTCAAAGGCTGACATCTCCTACACTTTTGGCTCTGTGAAACCAAGGTGGGTAAACCCAAGTGTGTTCATAATAATGTTTCATGATTGGTAAGAACACTTCTTCTTACAAATGTAGTCCCCACTAACACTAACAGACAGTCATTACCTTGGTTTTGGCAAAACCAAAGAATAATAAGTACAGATATCCCAAAGCAAGGAGATTGAAAATTATCATAAGATCTATATCCCAAAAAGAGATAGCAGTTGATATTTGTTAAAATGTTCGGGTATTGAATCACCGTGCTTAGAGTCACAGTCCTGTTGACGAGTGTTTTATGACAACACCAACACAGAATAAAATGTCCAACGATCACTCTATTCTCTCTTGATCAAAGTGTTCCGCATGCTAAGATTGTGTGAAAGTTCATGCATTCGACTCCAAGGTTCCTTTAATGCAAATAGACTCAGTTGGTTGATGTGAATATGTTGGGTATTCCAAGGGGACTTACGTAATTGTTCAACTTTATATGCTTAAGCAAATGAAGGAATTTGACTATAATGCTCTGGTATTTGAATGGATCGGGAAATGTTGAATTTAAAGGAGGTAGAGATAGGAATTCTACAATCTACTTCTACGGGTGGAATGCAAGGATTAGCTTTGATAGTCTTCAAACCAAACTTCGTTTCATCTCCCCTTCGGACAACTCTGACAAAGCTGGTGCAATCTTCAAAGGATGGATGAGATGTTTAGATTGAGATTCACCATGCACACCCCTTCACAACGAAGCAAGTGGGCACATTGAACACAATCAAAGTTAAGTGCTGAGATTCTAGTCGACCGCGCAGGAGTAGACTTACCGTCAACAAGTCCACCTGTGGTATGGATACAGGGAGATATGCCCAAACTAATGTCACATTCCACAATTAACTCTACTTGCATGAAAACAAATCTACTTTACTTTACTCTATTCGAATTAGAAAGATGAAAAGATCTCGTCAACTACCCACAATACAAAATGAAGTCACCAATCAATGAAATCTTTATATCATGAGAGTCTTACAGAACAATCTTTTGCAAAAACTTTCAAAGGGAAACTCTTTCTTTCCTTTCCAACTAAGCTAACTCCTAGCTCTACTTTAACTTCTATCAATCTCTATCTCTGTCTAGCTCTGATCTATCTCTAATTCTAATTCTAACTATTTACAAATGAAGGGGGATGCCCCTTTTATAATGAGTCCAAATAATGGACGGTTCAGATCTGTTTACAAGAAAGGGCTCAAATTGAGCCACCCATGCCCTAATTAGGGCTTTTGCCCTAAAAACCACCACCTAGAGGAGTGGGGCAATGAATGCGCCCTCCACTGCTCATCAATGCACCACACCCTGGCATCAATGTGCGTCGTCTCCCTCCAGAAGGTCATCATCCAGAAGGGCGTTTCCTTTCTCCTTCTCACCGGCTGTAAATCTGATGAATCTGGCCAAGACTGCCTCAACTTCCTAATCGGAGATAGGAGGAATGTGATCTAACTGAAACTCTAAAACTACAACTGTTTGCCCATGCCGGGCACATGATTTCTTCCAGGCAACAAGGGCATCCTGGGTGTTTTGTATGATACTGGAGAACATGGCCGTGTTCTCAAAATCGTCCTGTGTGAAGGTCTTCACCTCAGAGAAGAATGGCACCAATCTATCTTTCAATCCATCTGCAGTTACCTCTTTAGCAGTCAACCTCTTGGCAAAGATTGCCTCCAACGTGTTGAGAATTCCATCTAATATGTTCGTCATGGCCTTTCTGACCCTGACAGAATCTGCCTGTGATGCATCATAGAATCCCTGGCCTGTGACCACTGAAGAATACCATCTAGCGAAGTCGTATCTATCTCCCTGATGGATAACACCTCCCTCAACCAAAGTTTGTTGAGGTACGCTCATCAAAGCCCCTAAACGGAGAACACCTTTTTCCTGATAGATGCGAGCCTCACCCCAAGCATGGTTAACTGCCTCCACTCTAGCCATAATACCAAAAGCTTAACCATAGGCATGTGCAAGATCTTTCATGAAATTTCTTGTCTTTGTACGCACACTGGAAACCCACTTGTTTGCATGTTGTGCCATTCTCTTCAAATCTTCTAACCCACTGATTGACTCCCTGGAAAACTCAGCTGGAAGTTCAATTGCAGAATTTTCTTGCCCATAAGGATGGGACAAGTGTTGCACGTAGCCAATCAATGTCTTGTGCTCTACCTTCAACCTTTTGTATTTTCCCTCCACGTAGAACAATCTATCCTTGAGTGCCCGATAGGAATTATCGCACTCCTCTACCACTTGTGCTCCAGTAGGGCAACCTAGTTCCATGGTTGTCACAACATAGTTTTCAGGAACGGCCTCGTCTCTATCACATTCTTCTCGAGGAACTGCCATATGCAAGGTTCAGGATCCATCCCCATTTGTGGATATTTTGGAGAACTTCCTAGCCTTTTTCTTTACTGGAGGTGCACTAATCCTATGTAATAATTCCTCCATCTCGGCTGTGGGATCGGTCTCATCTATAGGATCATGCCTCATTCTATCCCTTAGCCATTCTGGCACCTCTTGCCGCATGTCAGATATAATAAAAGGATGTTCTACCTCAGCCTCCACCTCATGAACCTCTCATTTTCCATCATTCTGACGAGGCTCACTGTCATCAATAGGCTCCATGTCTCCTAAGCTCTGAGCATCCTGATCTGAAGTAGCATCACCCTTGAGAGCTACCTCAATTTCCTGCTGAAATTGAGTATCAGTAGCCATCCCCTCATTTGTCTCTTGCTGATTTTCCTACTGATGTTCTTCTTGGGGCATGTTGATGCTCTGACCCACTGATTCTCTATGAGGTGGCCGATTCTCTACTTGCACTGTCTGCTCTATGTCCAATCTCTCCCTCTGATCAACAAACAAACACACCTCCTGTAAGCTTGGAGAGTGTGTCCAAGATGGCGTATGCATGGACTCCTCAACTACCACTAGCTCAGGTCGAACTGGCTCCTTTCCTCGAGGCTCTGGAGTTGGATTACTCCGTCTCCTCTGATTAGTTCTCTGCAATCTACTGTCTCCCATCAAATTGTAGGTAAGGGGAATTGACCTTCCCTTGAGTCGGCTGACATGCCTCTCTACCCAACTCCGTATAAATGTCAAGACTAGGATACAAAGTGTATCCAAGTCAGTGACCTCTGGCTTAGACCAATCTGGGAGTGGCAGAGGTGTGTCTCTTACTGTCTCGTAGTCATCCTGTAGTACGTTTATATCCTCCTCAATCTGATCTGGCACTAGGATGATCTCACACTCTCTGACCATCCCCAACGGTATCTGAAAAAACATTCTCTTTCTGACCTTGATCTCATCCACTGCATTAGCCCAAAAGTCTTCGATCTACACCTTGTGCCTAAACTCCTCTGTCAATATCCACCTGATGTTTCTGTGGGGATCGTAGTAATGCATGCTAGTGTGATAGGAAAGGTGGAAGAATTGGAGCTCCACTTCTGCCTCTCTTGCTGCCTGCAGTGATGGGTAGATTTCATTTGAATTTCCCATAGCAATCGGGAATCTGAGTCCACCTTTCTTCTCCTTCTTCTGAATCTTATCATAGGCAATCAGTTGCCTAGATACTTCCAGCATCACTATCCTATTTGTGGGATATCGAGGCAATCTGTATGGATAGGAGGAAAATCCTTGCAGCCTTATGTAGGTGAATTTTGGAAATTGGATAAACCAACATCCAAATTTCTCAATCATTTCTTGTGCCTCCCTTGATATTCTGTGGTGGCTTCTCTGCTGCAAGGTCCTCGTGATATGTATTGTAAAGGCGTCATTGACCCTCTTGTAATTGGTTGTGCTTGTCAGTTGCAACTGTGGACAAGCTTCATATATTTTAAACTGATAGGATCCACAACTGATTGGTTCCTTGTAAGAGATCCCTCTATATCTCGTCATACGAGCCAGCATATAGACAAGGTAGGAGCCCATGTAAAATGTCTTCATTCTCCTCACACCACGAAGTTGCTCATGTATGTTATCACTGATCATTAGTGCCCAATCCATGTAATCCTTTCCCTCTAACACCAAGTTGACAAAATAGAACATCCAATGTTCAAAGATGAACGCTTGGGGGCATCCTCCAACTCTGCTCAACATCATGATGAGATCACCAAACTCCTGTCTCAAGTCCTATGAGACTATCTGCTTGGGCAATTTGGTGCGAGTTGGCTTGGGTTTAATCATCCACCTAGTGTTTATCAAATCAGCCCACCGGTCTTTGGTGGATGAGTACATCTTTCCAACTTTCTCTTTCATCTTGTAGATCATCTTCTCATGAACTGGAATCCTGAATACCTCTTTGATCGCTTCAGGTGTTAGGTTGGCCAACACCTTGCCATCTGGCAAAGTCATCATCCTCTGTTCTGCATTGTAGTGGTAGGCACACTCCATGATGAGTTTTGGACACCGGATAGCTGGCAGAAAGTTGGCAGTTGCATACAATCCACTTCTGACAATACTATGCGAAGTCATTGATGGGTGATGGCCTCTAGTCCCCAATATCCTCCTTCTGAATTCTTCCATGTTGAAAGAGCCTAAGTTCGTGTCAGCTAGCCTACCGAGCTTTGATGAAAATTTGGATTCTGGCAAGAATGACTTGCCCAATTTTTTGATCACAGCTTGCGTAAACTCAGTGTGGTTGTTTTTGCCTGCAGCTCTTCTGCTTGATTCGGCCATTCTGCAAAAAGGCAAGAGAGTCATTAGAAAACAAGATTTTATAAAACAATATATCGCTTTTGAGGGTGCCAGCAGATTTTTTTAAATAAAAAGGCTGCAACACTTTGTCACTTTCAGCTGCAAACCTCAACTACGCCTATTTACTTCAATGTTCTTAGAAGTTTCTTCTCTGGTTGCAGCAACACAATGACAAATACTTGGAAATGTTTGCTTGTAGCAATTTACTTTCAACAAATTTGAAACCTCCTCTTTGAAGTTCGTACTTCTCCTTCTAACTTAGCAACTTTCAGCAACTTCAAACTTTCCTCTCAAGTCATACTTTAGCATTCAACAACCTTACTTTTGGAAAATTCATACCTTCTCAACAAATGTAGCCACTGGTAACTTGGGAATATGTGCCTCTCAGCAACTGCAACCACTACAAGTTAAGTCGTACTTCCTTCAACAACTTCAACTTTTACAAACTTGCACTTCTCTTTCAGCTCTCTCACAATTTCAAACTTCTCAGCAATTGCAACCTCTTCAAAAATTCGTACTTTCACTTAGCCAATAATTTTGTATTCAGCAACTGGTGAGAGGAATGAAGAGGGTTTGAAAATCTTATAGCCTGGTCGAATTCCTGTAGAGGCTATACTTGGCAAATTTTTTGAATTCATTTTCCCTCTTTTTTCTCCGTAGTAACACTTGTCATCTGAGGCATCTTCTAGAATTATGAATTCATCATGTCTGCATAGGCCTGCTTCGTTGCATTTGATTTCTTAAAATATTAAATCGTTCACTTCCTTGAACAATTTCGAAATGTTTGGCTAAGTCATTTGATCTTGTCTTCGCTTTGGCAAAATTGTCTAGCTCGAAGTGCCTCTCATTCATTTTGTTCGTTTGCCTTAGAGAAATCTCTCAATTTTGCCTTAGGAATTTTATTTAAAATAGGCACTGGGCGAAATACCCATTGAAATGATGTGGACATGGTGTGGAGTAATCTTGAACCACCTCTGAATTGCGAATGTTTAATACCCAGAAGAAAAATTCTTCCCGAATCCATCGTTTTCATGTGTATCCGGATGAAGGGGTTCTTTTAATTTTTATTATTTAAAAATAATAAAAATTGCTAAGGTTTTTAATCCTATCCCCCAGATGTCTTCCACTCTTGTAATTTCCCATTTCTTGGCCTTGGCAGATTCTCTTGATTTTCCTGAAAAAATTCCCTTCTAAAGATTTTTCTAACTCTTGAAACTAGCATCATCCTCTAGGTGTGTTCTTCATTTTTTCTTCTAGAAAATACCTTAGGAATTTTTAAAATCTAAATTTCATCTCTAAAGGGCGCATATAGCATGTCCTTCTTCCATCTTATTCCTTAGGCAATTCCACGCCTAGACATTTCTTATCAATTTTCAATTTGAGTCCCCACTCACTAGGCGCACTTCATATAATAAATTTCCACCTTCAAGCACAATTCACATAGTAAAGAGGAAAAAATAAATGAATAACCCTTGGTCCCTTTTCACGCCCCCTTGGCATTATTTCCCTCTAGGCACGTATGGTGACTTCTCACCTCCCTTGAGTGCATATGCCATAGTGGATCTCCACCTTCAAGCGCATTTCATCCTCTACGTTTTTAGCTTTCACCTTCTTACCTTTTACCTTGGAGAAGAGGAACTATCTTAAGCGCATTTACCATATGTGAAAGACTTTCCACGCCTTGACTTGACTCTTCATCTCCTTCTGGCGCATATGGGCTAGTAGACTTCCACTTTATCCTTGAGCGCATTCATCACATGTGAAAATTTTTCCATTATCCTGTGACCCTTCAGCTTCCTCAAGCGCATATAGGCTAGGTGGCTTCCTTGTTGGGTGCATTTTCTAGTGTTAGGGGGAAAACATTACGTCCATGGTGACTGTTCAGCTCCCTTGGGCGCATTTCACACATGCAACTTCCAAGTTGGGCGCATTTCATAGTGTTGGAAGGAATTTCGTCCCCTTTAAGTGACTCTTCAGCTCCTCTTGGCACATATGAGGGTGTTGACTTCCTTCTTTGAGCGCATTTAGCCTAGGGAGAGGAAAACTTCATGCCTTAGGTGTCTTTTCACCTTCCTCAAGCACATTTAGCCTTGGCAACTTCCACTTTAGGTGCATTTCACTATGTGACATGGAAAATCCACGCCTAAGCTTGATTGTTCAACTTCCTTGGGCGCATTTGCTAGTGTTAGGAGGAATTCTACATGCCTTAGAGTAATTTTCATGCCCCTTGAAGGCGCATTTCACTCTTCACCTAAGGAAATTTCATACTTAGAACTTTTGAATCTTCCCTTTCTCCTGGGCGTGTATGAAGGTGTTTAATGCCAGTTATCATTTATGAATTTCCAACGCCCTAACCCTGTTCTGGCTTTCTATTTTTAGTAAAATTAGGGTTTCATTGCATTTCACCCTGCTTTGCACTGGAACTGGCATGGTTGCACCTCCATTTGGTGTTGTCATCCTATTCACATCTTATCCAGCACAATACATGCTATTTTTAGCTATTTGCTATTTTTAGCAAACCCTAGAATTGATCAATTTCTGTATCTCTGTTTGCTTTGAAATTTGCTCTAGTTGCCTCTGATGTTGTGAGAGACCTGTTCATGCTTGCTTCTGGTGATGATGTGCTAATTTTAGCCACCTGCTATTTATAGTAAGTTTCAAAGTTGCCTGCTTCAATAGCTCCATTCGACCTGAAACTTGCTATGTCTGATCCTGATAACTTGAGTGCTCTGTTCATACCGACTTCCGACGCACACTTTCTCTTTATAGCCGTGTCCTGACTTACTAAAAATAGTAAGTCTTCCGATTTTGCTCAAAATTTGCTAGTAGGTAGCCCGAAGGATGCTGATCATGGTGGCGTGCTTCGTTCTGACATCTCTACATTTTGCTTCATCTATTTTTAGACATGGCAGGGAAACCCTAATCTGACTTGCACGTGGTCCCGACTGCTCCTGATTTATACTGCTTGTTGTTCTGCTCGATGGAATGAAGTGCTAGGTAGCTGTTGGATTGAAGCTGCTGTTTATAGTAAGTGTCCAAAAAGTGGTCCATCGGATGTTGGACGAGTCCTTGAAAACTGATCCGATCCACTTGCATGTCATATCACTGCGAAGCTCTCGCAAAACTCAGATGGAATATCTGGACATGCATTGAAAATTCCTACATGCAAACCCTAAAAATAGCCTCGGAAGGCTGTATTCTGAAAGTCACCATCTCGGCTTGCATGTTACACCATCGTGAAGGTTTTGGAAAACCCAGATCAATTCTCCTGTCACTCACTGAAGAATTACTTGTCTAAACCCTGAAAATAGCCTCCGAAGGCTGAACTGCTAAAAATAGCCAGTTGTTTGAATCCGTTCAAATTTCGCGTGTAGGCACTCTGAAGCTGCCTGATTGTGCTGAAGTCATTAGAATCCTGAAATCATGAGGAACAAGCCTCAAATTAGGTACTTACTAAAAATAGTAAGTTGTCAGATTTCAGTGAGATTTCAGGGGGATTCTGCCTTGAGCTTTCTAAATGTGTTGCTACACTTAGATTTCACGTAAGTAACTCAATCCTGACCTCGAACAGGTCTAAAGGATAGAAACCCTAAAAATGTCAATTACTTCAACTGAGGTCAAACGGGACATCCCCGGAAGGACAAAAGATCAAAGACAAAGAGAACAAAAGCCAAAAAGACCATAATGGAGCAAAAATTAGGGGGTCCCCATCTTGGATGGGGTGATGTGTGAAAAAAGGTCACAACAAGTCCTATACCTGAAAGGAATTTACCAATACTATCCAATGCCTCATCCATTGGGTGGGAGTCATATAAAACGTAATTCAGATGAAATTGAACTTATCATCATAGTGCTTTGCTACCATGAGATTTGTCAGTATATTAAAACATTACTCCTTAGTGAATCCTGAGCATATAACCATAAACATGCAATTTGTGTTCAAGCATTTGATTAACTCATTAAGTCAAAGAAAGAGAACAAATTACACTTTCAACTACACCATTGAAACTGAATGAACAAACCCTTGATAAATCCATTCATAATCCATGGCCCATACACAAGAGAGCAAAATGTCTTAATTTTTTTAGATTTCTTTCAATATCAGTAATTACAAAAGCATAGTATACTTATTTCATACTATTCCCAACCCAACATGATTTCCTACATAATACCTTCAAAATCCTGCATTACCACTAATTGTACCTATTCTAAGCCTTCAGACCCAAAAAAAATAACAACCCTTAACAATGAGCCATCAAATCTCCTTTATAAGACAGGAGAGCAATAAAGCAATAGGCTACATTGTTCATTCCAAAATTGAATTTCATTTAGAATGAAATTGAAATTGACATTCCTCATCATTAGAAAAAACCATAATCAGTTTGAGGAATCAAAATAGTTATACCATTGTAACCAACTGGAGCTAAAGACAAAAGAGCGTGGCAGGCACATGCATGTCCACATCAACACACCACCCAAAAGTAACACACCCAACAACTGCAACTACTTGCAAGACTCACGACCCCAATAGAGGTGACCGCTCCTGGTCCTCACTTCAGGAAGAAGTGAGAGTAGCTTCCTTTTATCCGCTTTAACACATGATTTGGTAGCATGGCACGGTGCCATCACAGTTATTGGGGCAACTGCGAGGGGCTCTTCATTGACCCCCAATAACTCAGTCATGGACAACAAGTAATGTTGGTAGTCCAAGTCAGTTTCAGACCCATCACCGTCAGAACCAGAAGACAACACCAGTGGGGACTTGGAGTCCCCTGTCCCTTTAAAATTAGCATCATGGACAACCTCGGGCTTGCTAAGGACAGGTTGTACCCCGTTAGGCTGCAAATTTCTCACCCCGAGTTTAGTCCTTCTACGCATAGCCGAATGGTCCATTGCAAAGAACACCTCACAAAATATAGGAGAGACTCGACCACCTACAAACAAGTCAACTCAAAATGTGATGATAATACCAGATAACACAATGAGCATTTATAGAGTTAATTGGTGCGAGAATATTAATTGCTCAAATGCAGCACGAGCATTCGAGCATTTTAGTGGCTGATGTAGCCACCACAAATTATTCCTGGCTTGCGAAGGCATGGCATGCAAGCCATCATTGCATTTATCAGGAGAACAGTGTTCACACACAAGAAATTCAGGCGAGGATCCACTGAAAAAATCTACACCATTAATGAGGACAACTTGCAGAGAGCATGAACTCCCAACGCGGATGAACAAGAACCCAAGAAAAATTGAACCGTTAATGCGGATTGAACATGGCAAGTCGGACGACTTAGATTGAGTCAACAATTGTTTGAAAATCCACATCAGTGCCCTGGGAGAACCGTGCCCAATCACAACCCAAGAAAACAAGAGGTTGCAACTGGACAGCAGGTCCCACCTAGCCTTGTCACTTCAACAACCAGGCCACATGTCGCCTCTTCGCAGACCTCGCAGTACACTCAGGGGCCTTTAATTTGATCGTGCGAGATCCGCGGGGAAGGATTATTATTGATCTCCCTCGGTAATACCACATGGGTAGTAAATTTTAAGTCCCACCACAATCCTTGTACGGTCCACATGATTTTTTAATCTTTTGTTGAAGAAACTATTACAATATATTTTTTATTTATGTACTTATTTTCCATACATGTTTATAAAAGTTTGAAATTATTAATAATATTAATTTTGGCAAGACATTAAAAGACTCTTGATTGTAAAAAATATGCATTCTAATGTGAAAATGCAAACAATGGAAGCAATGACTATAACACAAATTTTTATGTAGTATCCAATTCAAAAAATCATGTTACCCTCTACCTTGAATTTTTTAGTATAAAAAGCTAAGGAAATGCTATAAATAAGATAATAAGTTGACTATTAGCATATACCAATTTTTATAGAGATGTAGATTGTTGGATGTTGTGGTTGTGTTGCTCATGATATGTGGTTGTCATTGATGTCAACACTATTAGCATTAATGTCTTAAAGGTTGTATATGTCGAGGATATTGAGAAAATTAGAATAAATACGTTGCAGATAGTCTATGAAGTTGTGAAGATCAGAGTGGTGAAAATTTTTGTACGTTGGTATTCTGAAGTCCTGTATTAAAGGGTTTGTTGTTGAGTCTATCTAGTATATCCTTTGGAAGTTTCAGAGGTGTGCATCAAGATTGGAGCGAGTTATGAGTTTTTGTGTTCCTACAGTTATTTTGTTGCTATAGTTGGTGTTTCTGAAAGAAGAGAATGTAATTCTGGTGAATTGAATTGTTGTGTATGCTCTTGAGATGTTCATTGACATTTATTGATCTCATACTCTATTATTGTGGTACATCCACGTTGATTAGTGTGCTCGTGATCAAAGATTTTTCCTTTCCATGTTCGAGTTTTCATGTTCTTGGTTGACATGATGGTGGTAGCATGTTGTAGATCCTTGTGGATTAATTTTTGAATGCTTGGCATGTTCGAGGATGTTGCTTTAGGTCTTCGTTATGTTGTGACCGATTTAGGTTGGTGCGCATTGAGATTTGTTCATGAATTGGGCCGAGAGTTTGTATTCATCTATTAATTATTTTTGGCCGACAGAGTTGTTAATGTAAATTCATGAAGTGGATATATAAGAGCGATTGTTTTATTCATTTAGAGATAATGTATGTGAAGTGTATGCGAGATATGTGTGAATAAAGATTAGATCATTCGAATGCAGAGCAGAGTGTGAAGAAGTTTACGCAAAGTATGAAGAAGTATTTATGTGCCTAGCTGAAACTGTCATCAAGCTTTTGAAGAAGCCAATTTCTGAGTTCAACCTCATTAGATGGATTTAATTTGATTACCTTATGTAAGGCAGTGAGGCTTCCCTTTGAGCAGTGAGCTCTAGGCAGTGTTCCTGAATGCATGTGCATTCCTTATTCATTTCTTTTATACTTTCAATAGGGTATAAATTGTGGATTAACCTCCATCGTGGTTTTTCCCCTAACAGGGTTTGTACACAAAAATCTTGGTGTTATGTGTGTTTCTGATGTGTTGTTGATTCATGCTTTCACTGTTAATTATCAGATATGAGATTAAAAGGTTAATAAGGTTAAATAAGTTTCAATTTTGTAACAACTGATTCACCCACCCTCTCAGTTGTCTACCTTGTTTTCCAACATAGATATCTTCCATTTCAAAACACACAAAACAATATTCAGTAGATAATCAACCATCTTTCATTTGTATAGTTAGGGCTTATTTATCCCTATAGGAAACAAGTAGACTATATAAAGAAAACTAACAAAGACACAACTACCCCTATTTTTTAGTTTGGTGTGCACTCCTTCCTCTCCCTAATCTTCTCTGATTATTTTGAAGAGACCAAGTGTTGTAACTAAACTATGGTTCATTCTATGTGCATGTAATTCTGATCTTCATATAAAAAATTAAAAAAATATTAATCTACTCTTGTCAAAACACAAACAACACTTAGATTTAGTATAAGAGTCAACCAATCATAAGGAAAACATAATATGAAAATAGGGTTAGGGTTAGATTTATAGTTTTGGTTATGGTTGGGATTAGATTTGAAATTAGGGTTAGGGTTTAGGATTACAATTAGGGATTATAGTATTAGGGTTATATTTAGAATTAAGTTTTAGGGTTATTGTTGTGATTAAGGGTTGTTTTTATATTTGGCTTAGAGTTGGGGTTAGGATTAGGGCCAGGGATAGGGCTAGGGTTAGGTTTACGGATAGGTTTAGGGTTATTAGAGTGAATGCAACTAATTAATAAAAGAAAAAATATTTAGGGTTAGGTAATTAGGGTTAGGGTTGGGGTTAGAGTTTTGGTTGTGGTTAGGGTTATAAAGATAGGATAAAGGTGAGGGTTAGGGTCAAGGTTAAGGTTTCAAGAAAAAGGGTTAGGTTATGATTAGGGTTAGGGCTAGGTTTAAGATTTGGATTATAGTTTAGGGTGTACCATTTGTCTTTAGTTTAGGGTTACAATTAGGGTTAAGGTTAGGGTGTGAGTTAAGGTTAGTGTTAGGGTTAGATTAGAATTAGGATCATGGTTTAGGGTTTAGGGTTAGAGTTATGTTTATGTTTAGGGTTGTGATTATGGTTAAGATTATGGTTTTGAGAAATAGTGTTAGGGTTAAAGTTATGGTAGGGTTACATTAATGAGAAAATGATGGTTTAGTTTCCAAGTAAGGGTTAGGATTAGGTTTATTGTTAGGGCTAGGGTTAAGGTCGGGGTATGATTCAATCTTATGATTAGGGTTAGGGTTATGGTTAGATTAGGGATATGATGTTAGGTTTCAAGAAAAGGTCTAAATTTAAGATTAAGCCATAGTTGGCTATAATGAACATGAGAAAAAATGGATCTAATTTCCTTTTGTGGGAAAATAATCAACTACGACTTAAACTTAAATTTAGAGATTACCCTAAACTCTAACCATAACCATAAACCTAATCCCAAACCTAACCCAACCCTAATTGTAGTGTTTGAGGCTAGGCTCAAACACTATATAACCTAACCTTATATAACCTAGCACTAGAAAAGAATTCTTCTCCCAAACAATCTCCTCTACTTCTATTCATGCCTACTGGAGTTGCAACATTCAACATTGGTGCTTGAACCATTCATTGAAAGCGAAGAATTCCAATAAGTGATTTCAATGAACTAGAAGGGACAAGACTACTTACAACTTTCCAAGAAGAAATATCACATGTCAGATACATATTGATAGATGAAATGAGTTTCTTTGGGGAGAGGTTGCTTGAAAACATAGATTCCAAGCTTGACGAGCATTCCCAAAAAATAGTAACCAAAGTTTTGGAGGTGAGTTTGGATCGAAATTGCTAACTTTGATAACTTTACATTACAATATTTTTTATTCAATTCTATTATAGTTCCTTCTATACAAATTCATACTTATCAATTTAATTAAATATTTTATATTTAGGCATATCTACATGATTCTAATTTTGAAGCCGAGTTACCCGGGGTAGCATGGGCATAGCAGCATGGAGCATAAAGAAGTGCCAAGTCATGCCAAGTCATGGTGAGTTAAGGTAGGTTGCAAGGGTAAGACAACTCTACAAGGTGAGTTGGACTCATCAAGATGTTAGCTAGGCTAGGAAGAGTGCAAATCAAGGGTCGAAGGTCCCTATGCATGGGTTATTACTGGTGATGAGAAGTCAGAAATGGGGGAGTCAGCCCAGAGTACGGTGTCATCCTACCGATGTCTAGTATTTGGACTAATAACTTATATAGGGAGGTATGGTTGTTCAAGGAAAGGAGCACCATAGGGATGCAACCGGGTTGCACCGAGAGTCCATAGCCGAACACCAAATGGAAAGGGTGCTCCAGTACTCTTCCTTCCAGGAGCAAAAAGAAGTAGCTCCCACCTCGAGTCCCATAGTGACTCAGGTGTTCATCATAGTCTTAGGAGCGAGGAAGTCTCGTTTTGCCCTAGCTATGAAGTGAGGGGTTTTGTGGTGAACCCAACATACCGAACCCTGTGAATGCAGTAACAGGGCCAACATGGGTTAGTTCCCAAACATGATGTCATCAAGGGAGCTAGATGTTAGAACGATCTTTTAATGACCATCAATCAACCATCAGTTGATCCTGACCGTTCCCCACAATCCTGACATCAATGAATCAACACGATTGCCGATGGTGGCCACTTCATTTTAGCTTGTAAGGTAGTTTAAAATGAATATACTTATCTTCGATGTGGTTAATGAAGCCTTAACATAGTCTATTAGATTCCAAATTTAATTCTTAAAGGTCGATCTACTTCAGATTCCAAGTGAAAATCTAAGTTAACCTAGGCATCACTATCCATATTTGTAAACTATTGTGTTACACATGGATAAATTATTTCTAAGATATCTTAAGCAAATACAATAGATTTAGCAATAAATAGTGAGGTGTCTTATTAAACTATGCCAAATCCTCACTTTATCACAATAATTGCAAAGGATAAATTGACTTGGTTATTTTTTATATATAAATTTGGAAACCAAGGTCCCAACCCTATTACATAGAAAGCCTGGAGGATATGGAAAGAAAAACCAAAAAATAACTAACTATAAATAATTAATAGAAGAACAAAGAAAAATAGCACATAAATAACTAACAAACAACAAGAAAAAACTACAAGTTGCAGCATGTCTTTTGGGGAGTCACATATCCCCAATCTTCAAAAAGGAAAGAAAAAATATCATCCTTAGGGTATTTCTTTCTATCCTTCTTTAAAACAAGACTATCAAGATTACCCTTCAACCTTCTTTTCTAGAACTCCCACACAACATTCTGGAGTAGAAGCATAGAAGTAACCTATGGATCACCTTATTACTAAAATTAAGCACATTATTGACTCTTTCCTCCAAAGTTTCTAGAATTTGCTCCAAATAATTAATAGAATTGGTGTTATGGCCACAATGAGAACATAAATGCACAAGATCAAACTTATTTTCCACCTAAATTCCTTTACCCTTGACATCATCCATGGCCACCATATCATTTCTAGGGACTAAATTCAATCATCCCCTATGTTATAAGACTTAGTGTCATAAAGAACATTCATTTCTGAAAAAGGTTCACACCAAAATCATTGGAAAGAGAAACATCTTCCTCTTAAATGAAGTCTTGACAGTGACTGAACTCTTTGTTCCCACTATTGATGCAGTCATTGTCCTTGTGATCAACAAAGCATTTGTTGTTAATTAGAAACAACTAATTCTACATTGGGTGTAGTGCTAGGGGTAGTAGAAATTATGGCCACCAACCTATTAGATCTTCTTACAAGGTTCCCCTTAAAAGGTTTTCCTATAGCAATCTTATTATTAACAGTAGCAACAATAAGAACCTTAGTCGTTGTTGCCCACAAGTGAGGACTAAAATTTAGGGTTTTTACTCTTAGTCTTGGAGATGTCAACATCACTAGGAATGTCCACATGGATATGAGAGGCAACTTTCAATAGAGAACCAATGGCAAAAAGATTAGGGCAACCTAAGTCATCATAATCAGCCACAACTTTACCAAGCTCAAGATTTCCCTCCACCACTTTACTAGGCACATCATCAAATGTAATTTTTTGCTTGACAAGGAATGAGGAATGTTTTCTAGGTTTTCTCTTACCCTTAGGAGGAGAGGGATCATGCAAATCACTAAGATTCCCACCTTTATCTTTGATAAGAATAGGGGTAGGGAATAGATTAGACTTTGAAATAAGAGAGCTAACAAAATTCTAAGAGAATGTAGCAAGGCGGACTTACGGAGTCTAAAAATTAACCCCTTGTGTAGAGGCATCACAAATTTATCCATTAAGACCTCCTTACCTAAACAGTTAAGAGAACTTAGGACAAAATAAGGAAAACAAGCAATCTTATTATGTTTAAGATGGTCATGCGAGAAATGGTAATGAAAAACACATTTAAAACTACCTTCAACACTGAAGTACTTAATTGGCACTCTACTAAACTCATCATTCAAAACCATTCTATAATTTTATGAGTTCTCCCCTTTTCAAAATTTGGTTGATGGTTTCTGTGTCCATCATTTTTCCCTATTAATGACCTTCCTACCTAAGAGATTTCAACCTAGTAGCAGCTCTGATGGTTTCCTTTGAAACAAGAAATCTAACACCGCCCACGATAACCTTTTTATCCTTTTATGAAGCAGAAAATTATTTTGAAAGGACTTGACCAAAGCAACATAGGGACTCAAAGTAAGGAGCAATTCTACCCTCTTAAAATAATGTCATAGTATGGCATTATTTCTCACCTCCTTAGGGGATGTGAGTTTAGTGTGGCATCATATACCCCCTATAGTATCTAAACCCTTGAAAAAAATATTAAACTAAGAAATATACATTTAGAACTTAGTAGGAAGAAAACACAAGAATTCACCTAAGAGAATAGGCTTCACAAAAATTTGAGGCTTATTCACTATCATGCAAAACTAACCTATTCATACGATCATACCATGGAGAAACCTCCCAACCATAAGTGACTTGATTGAAGTGACTATATCATTATTTTTAAGTAAATGCATATTTATGGAAGCTTGGGCATAATAATTAGAAGGACCAGAATTACCAATACTAACATTATCCAAGCAACCTGCAAGGGGTTCATAACAAGACTATTTAATGACATCAATTTGGTTGAAGGAAATAACATCCATTTGAAAACTTCCTCAAACATAAGCACAAGGGATAACAATACCCCTCTTGAGCCAAAGCAATATGATACATAGAAACCAACAATTATCACTAGGGTAAAACTCAATACCCTTCCCCAAGCACCCATTAAATGGCAATTTCATTATTTTCATTAATAAGGTTATTGATAATACTTTGAGAAGTAAAGCAACTTCATATAGAATGATATAGCCCAATGACATTAAAAATATCATTTATGCAATCATATAATAAGTCATTAATAGAAAAAGGAAAAGATAAAAGCCAACAACTAATTAAGCAAGGATCATATAGAGATGTCATATTAGGAAACCTCTAACAAATTCTATGGTGCAACAAGCCATAGTATTATTAAACTCACGTCAACAACAAAGTGTTAGAAATGGGAAATCTTCCTTTGACGACATACCCTTTAGGTTCCAATTCATAAGCTCATATGCATGCCCAAGTTTTTCCACTTGTTTAATCCATTTCCAAATGAGCAATTTTCCAAGCGTGAAGAATGAAAGAATAAACCCAAAAACATGTATGATAGTAGAGGGAGTATTTTATCTTGCATTGACTCTTCATAATGACAATTCAAAGTATCATGTATTCCTTCTCCCATAAAATTTTTCATGGGAGGAAGGGGAGAATATTTCTAGTATTAGACACATCTAGCCTATCACCATTTTTGTTAGAAGAAAAGAGTAAATGCCAATGCCAAATCCAACACCATTTCTCATAGTGACCCTTTGTTGGACAAGGAAACACCGGAAATGTCAATATTCACTACTCCAATCAATGGCTTCTATCCTTCTTTTTTTCTAAATATAGCTTGTAGGCCACCTCTATGACCACCCATCTCACTATCAACATTTCCATCACTAGCCCAACTATTCAATGGTCATTTTTCTAATGACTCCTTTCTCACTCTCTTGGAGGACAAACGTGTCATTATTTAGGATATTCAATGCCTAGATATTTTTTGGAAAGCTTTAAGTTCAAATATATAGTGGCATAAAACTCAATGTTATAGGAAATCATTCTTAGCCAAGCCCAATTGGTTCAATTGCTATGGATAGAAGGGGGTTGATCATAAGGAAGTGTTGAGATTCCTAAGCATCTCTTTTACCTTTTAGGTATCTCCTTCCTCTTTAAGGAAACATATCATTTCTAGAGCTGAGAAAAATTATCATATTAAATTATGAAGCCCCTTTCTTTGGCAAGGAGATTCCATGTGTGTTCAAAAATTCTTGTTGCACACGTTTCCATTACTCATGTTGCTAACAACCTTGCAAATCCTCATATTTGAAGATTGAAAAAATCCAAAGGAATATTTTATGGCCTCCTTTTAACCAAGGAAAATGGTTTCACAAAGTATCCTAGGAGTTTTATTATTTCCCTCATGACTATAATAGGCTTGGCTTACTTTATATTTAGTACTCTAAATGGTGAAATAATAGGCTTTGCTTGCTTTATATTCACTACTCTCAATGGCGCCATAATTTTAAATTTAATTAACATACTCCAAAACCCAACTAAACCAGGTTGTAGCTCATCAAATTGGACAAGTGAAAGGTCAATACCAGCGTTGAGGAAGAGTTTGGAGGAGTGAAAACAAGGTCAATACTAGTGTCAACGAAGAGTTTGGAGCTAAAACAAGGTCAATACCAGCACCGAGGACAAGGTTGAGGTCACTTAGGGAAAATTGACGACCAAGGGACAATGAGTACTGTAAGTTTGGCACCCCCATTCTCTTTAACCTGCAATTTTCATGCCTAGTTTCCAAAGATCTTCTCATACATTAGCCCCCCCATTCTCGTAAAATGGTATAAGATAAGATAGAAAAATTAAAATAGCTTAGTCTTTCACATTTTTATAGTGATTACTAGAGGCACATAGACCAATTCTTCATAAGAGAATAATTTGATCATACTTTTCCAATGATGGCATTATGAGAAAACCTTAGGTTAAATGAATAATTCCTAGCTAAGTTCTTGAAATCATGTCCAACCGTATAAGAGAAGACCGTTGCTATGTGTACTTGGATAACATGGGGAAATGCTCTTTGGGCTCTTTCATCAATCTACGTATTGTTAAATTTTAACACCTAAAAGTGAGAATGAAGAATCTTTCCTAGGATGGTGGCCAATTATGTTTCTCAACACCTAGATTACAAAATCCTTGTCAATATCATTGCCATCACAATTAAACATATTGCTTGAGTTATAGTCATAGAGGTAAATAAAT